>VYZW01015411.1:126109-179428 GCA_013401315.1 Balaeniceps rex
GGGGGAAGAAGGAAGGGGGGGATGTTCGGAGTGATGGCGTTTGTCTTCCCAAGTAACCATTATGCGTGATGGAGCCCTGCTTTCCTGGAGATGGCTGAACACCTGCCTGGTGATGGGAAGTAGTGAATGAATTCCTTGTTTTGCGTTGCTTGCGTGTGTGGCTTTTGCTTTGCCTGTTAAACTGTCTTTATCTCAACCCACGAGTTTTCTCACTTTTACTCTTCTGATTCTCTCCCCCATCCCACCAGGGGGGAGTGAGTGAACGGCTGTGTGGTGTTTAGCTGCCTGCTGGGTTAAACCATGACAGTCCTTTTCCATCTGTCATAACAGTCCTTCATATGCTGCCAATATCTCTTTCTCAGTTGGAGTATAGCAGGCCTCGAATCCTCTGTATCCCTGACTCCAAAACCCTAGGGGTTGACCTCGAGTCTCCTCTGGTGCTTTCTGCCAGAGGCTCCAGGTAGGGCCATTCTCCCCAGCTGCGGTGTAGAGTACATTTCTTACACGTTGTCCTGCCCGGACTGGCCCAAAGGCTACCACAACGGTGCACCAGTGGCAATATCACACCAGCTGAGACTCCCTGATTCCCATCCATAAGCTGCTTCGTCAACTGGAGCCAAGGAGTGATCAGTAAGACTTGCTCACCCTTTAACAGTCCCATATGGCCAGTGCGAAAATCTAATGGAGAGTGGAGACTAACAGTAGACTCTCATGGCCTGAATGAAGTCACGTCGCTGCTAAGTGCTGCCATGCCAAGCATGCTAGAACTTCAACAGGAATTGGAGTCAAAAGCAGCCAAGTGGTATGCCATAACTGATATCGCTAATGTGTTTTTCTCAATCCCTTTGACCAGTTCAGATCCCCCGGAGCCACTTCAATCTTAGCAGCCTGATCCACCTGATGGTTGTTTTGATGTTCTTCAGTGGCCTGACTCGGGTACGCGAGCACCTACGTGATGTACTTTTACAACTAGGTTCTCTACCCAGGCAGCAATATCTTGCCACAGTGTGGTAGCCCAGATGGGTTTGCCTCTGCGCTGCCAGTGTAATAGGAAAAGCAAAAGCCATGCATACAAGCAAAGCAAAACAAGGAATTCATTCACTACTTCCCATCGCCAGGCAGGTGTTCAGCCATCTCCAGGAAAGCAGGGCTCCATCACGCATAATGGTTACTTGGGAAGACAAACACCATCACTCCAAACATCCCCCCCTTCCTTCTTCTTCCCCCAGCTTTATACGCTGAGCATGACGCCATATGGTGTGGAATATCCCTTTGGTCAGTTGGGGTCAGCTGTCCCAGCTGTGTCTCTTCCTCGCTTCTTGCGCACCCCCAGCCTACTCGCTGATGAGGTGGTGTGAGAAGCAAAAAAGGCCTTGACTCTGTGTAAGCACTGCTCAGCAATAATGAAAACATCCCTATATTATCAACAGTGTTTCCAGCACAAATCCAAAACATAGCCTCATACTAGCTACTACGAAGAAAGTTAACTCTATCCCAGCCAAAAGCAGCAGAGCTTTGCAGAACAGTTTGAACTTCATGGATAAGCAAATATGAGCACTTTCTTATAAGCAGAAATATGTCCCATCTTCCCCATCATCTCAGCATCCAGCAAAACGCTCCAGTAGTCAGTACTCAATACTTGCAGAGCAGTATTTGAGGGCTAGAGGTTGGGCTTCCCTCGCCGCTCTTGAAACAAAGGAAACACATCCTGGTCACCCGTGTTTGAATCTCCAGGCTTGTGTTGGAAAGGATGCCTGAGGTGCGTGGCTAAGACAGAGATTTAACCAGAAATCATGGTGGCTAAAGGTGGTTGAGCAATGTGCAACTCCCAGCTTTAAAAACCATCAGTGGAAGTACAAAAAGTGTAGTTTTTTCTAAATTCAGTATTTTAAAGGAAATTCAAACCCTGAAATACCATAGCTACAAGCAGAGATATTTCACATTAATAATGTCCCTGTGGTATCTCATGTAAGCCAGACTTCAACCACTTCAGGCTCCCACTGTCTTTGTAGGTGAGACCTCCTGCTCAGGCTCCTTCTCTGAGGGTTTCCTTCCTCAGGGAGGGAGGCAATGCCCCCAGGAGCCTCTGCCATGCCCCACCACAGAGCAGGCAGCAGATTTAGGGCATTCTGTCCACAGTGGGGAATGAGAACAAGAATTGCTCTGACAAAATCCCCTGTGTGGCAGCATTTCCAAATCAAAGTATTTTAATAGAGACACAAACACACACACACTGGGAATTGGTTTTTTTTTTGGCTGATGTATTTAGGGTTGCAGTCAAAATGTTTTCATTTTTTAATATTTGTTTTTGTGAGGAATAATTGAAGTTTTGCTGCAAAGCAGATACTTTACACAATAAACATGTCTTTAAAAAAAAACAGTTTAGAGGGAAAATTTTCAACCATCTGTCTGGCTGAAGGACTATTGAAGAGGGAATACCAAGGGTTTATGTAGATTTTTTGCAACTCTTTTAGACCCATTAAAAATCAGAAGCTTTGGCTCATGTGAGAAAAGGTGAAGGACACAGAAAGGAAAACAAAACAACAGGGTCAAGTGAAATGCCACAGTCTAAGGAAAGTAGTTCTGAAATAACTATGAAAATTTTCAGTAGCCATTTGCTATCTTTCTAGTGTGTTTTTCCACATGCAGCAATGGGTTACTGCTGACTATCCTTGAAAAGAGAAGGAGCTACATTGCCAAGTTGCTGTGGAACAGTACTTTCCTCCATCAACGCCTTCATTAAAATAAGCAGGACTATTTGTGCAGCGTGGTGCTCTTCAAAAGCAAGCATCAGCATCTACATCTGGCCCAAACAACTCAGTAGAAATTCCCCTACACTGTGAAACTGTGAGTTGGTTCAGGTGCACACGCGCAAGAGAGAGAACAGCAGCAACTGGTGGTTTTTCCCCGTGGCTGGCAGCCAAGGTGTTGATTATCATCATGCAAGCAAAGGATCAGCTCATCAGGGGCTTGTTTCTCTGCACAGCTAAGGAGCTTAGTGCAATAGAGGTTAGCTTGATTCCAGGCAAAACAGACAAACTGGCTGGCAACGTGGGCTCCACCTCACCTCTTCTCCTGGGACTCACCCCCTCTTTTAGCATAAATCCTTACCTCTGGACCCAGAGGCGGTGGGTGAAATATTAGTGGACCCTCCTCCACCCTCTCTGTCAGGCAGCTTTATGTGGTTATGACTTCCAAAAAAATAAAAAGAGGAGGGGGGAATCACTAAACATTTTCTATTTCAAAACAGATTTCATCTTCCATAGAAAGTAATACTGCCTGCAGCCATGTGTAACTTATTTTTTATCCAACGGAGTATATGGGCTTATAACTAGATCCTGATAGGAACCCGGGTTTAAAACATTATTCACAGCAGGTTATTTGATCTTTATTTGCTGAATGCACTCAGCTGAATCCCTATCTCCAAACAATATGAGAAATAAAATGCTGGGCATGCTTCATTGGACAGCCAGCTCATCTTGATTTGCAGAGATGACTACATCCCTCTCAGCAGTTTCAGAGACATACTGTATCCCAGGCACTAAGATGCAGTTTTTCCTTCCTCTTTCCCCACCTGAACACTTATCCTTTCTTGCTTTTCTCCTTCCCCCAATTAAGAGCTTTAAAAAACACTACAGACCAGTCCTTTCCTCTCCCTTCACCATGACTTCTGGGAAATTGTGCTTTCCACTGCATATTTGGGGATGCTCATTCAAAACCACTTGCCATCTGTTCCTGCGCAGAAGGTCAGATCCTGATAACCTGCTCAGGAAGCCATAGGACTTCGTGGCGAGATTGGTCACCTGAGGAAAGGTAGGTTGGTAGAGGCTGTGAGGCCTGACAAAACTACTGCTATTTCATTTAATTAATATAACTGCTGTGACACATGTCAAGGCTGACCTTGTCTCTACCACATCAACTTTGCTGCAGCTCCTAGCTGTGCCACAGTTAAAGGTGGACTTGGACAATGCAGGTGACCACTGGGACTGCTTCTTTCAAGAAAACCCCTCATGACTGCAAACCGGCTTCCTTACTAAGCAGGATGGATAAGGCTTTCCTGAAAGGGAAGCCACAGCACCTTGGGGAGAGAGGCTGAGCTGCATGCAAGGAGGTCAGGTTCTTTATTCCCTTTGACTTTTGATGAGATATGCCTTTGAAAATCCTCCCTCAGATATCCCAAAATAAAAGTCTCCAGCTTCCTGGGCAGAGCCCAAGCACAAAATATGCTTCAGAAACTCCAGCACGGAGGGTCCTGCTGTGGCAGGGCTTTGGGGATGCTGAGCAAGTCCTTGGTGGACGTTGCTGTAGCGAGATGGTGTCATTAAACTGGCCAGTGTTCTGCACCGCTGTCGCAGATAGAGCAGGCCAGGGCCACTTTTCACATGAATATCAGTAGCTCTTGTGTTCCCTTCCCTGGGATGCATTTCAAAGCCTGTCAGCCCATCACAGCTAGCTCCTCCTGCTTCCCTTTCAAGACATGTCAGGAGGCCATCTCGCTGCTGGGCAAAGCGTAGGTTATGTTCATTTTCCCTGGGTGACAGCAGAGCAGTGTCACTGACCCAGCTGAATGTTCCTTCACACAAACACGAATTAAAACCACCCCCTGTTGTCATTAACTGACTCACTGTACCGTGCAATGTGGCAGATTTGGCCCTGTCCTCCTTCATGTACAGCCTGGGAGTGTCACTGAGCCTGGATGGACGTGGCAGTGACCAGGACAGCTCGGCGCTGGCTCTGTGGTCTGAGGGCAAACACTCAGGTTGTGTGTGGTTCACTGGGGAAGGAGGGGGAGATCTGAGGAGGTAAGAATTAAATGTCTCAGTCTTCTTTCCCAGTAATTAACCCTGGAAAAGAGAAGAGAAAAAAGAAACACAAACCAAACAGTCAGGGATGCAGCTTTGCATGGCTGGATTAGAGTCACGGTTGGCCTATCCCCTTGGGACCGCTACTCTGCTATTAATAAAAAGATAAACAAGCCCTTTTATTTATTTATTTTCTCTTCTCTCCCCAAGTCCTTTGATTTCTCTTCTTCTGCTTCAGGGAGCCCTGCTCCCCTCTGTTAGCTCTGCCGAGGGAGTGTGTGCAGACGGAGTGTTTGCAAGAGGCTGCTCTAGGAAAGACAAAAATCAAGGGTGGAGGGAGTGTGGGGAAGAAGAAAGTGGGCGAAAATTATTTTAACCATTTTCAGCGATCACATCACCTAGCAGGACTGGCAGAAACGATGCCCTTCATTTATTCCTCTTCCGCTGCTGCAGCTGCAGATGTCATTCCCACAGGCTTCCTCGAACTCCCTGAGGCCACCCCGTCCTTGCAGGTACCTGTCTATCCCCCTCCACCCCTGGGGGCAGCTGCCTGGAGCCTCCTCGCTGAGCTAGAGACAGCCTTCTGGTTTTACTGGGTCCCTGTGGGAATAGGGGCTGTCAGGCAGAGCATGTGGGGGAAGAGTTACCCACTGAGGAAAAGCTAATTGCCCGCTTTCAGACAAGGTGATGTTTGTATCTAAACCATCAGCAGAGTGCAACAGATCTCAGCGGTTCAAGAAAACACAGAGAGGAAAAGCACGTCAACCAATGTCAAGTTACTTGCTTTGGAGGGGATTTTTGCCAATTTTGTGGGCAGGAGTGGGTATGGATTGAACTGTGGTAACTCTGTGGTAATTCTTTATACAAATTAGGCATTCAACTGAGTCTGAATTTTAAACACTTGCCTTAAAAAAATTCTAAATACCTGAAAAATATTTCACAATAAATATTCACAAATATTTCTCTCTCCTTGTGCTTTTGCCTTCTGAAAGTCAGGGATGGGGAGCAGAACAAACCCCCCATAATCCAGGAGGAAGCAGTTAACAACCTGCTACGCCACCTGGACACTCACAAGTCTATGGGGCCGGATGGGATCCACCCGAGAGTACCGAGGGAGCTGGCAGAGGATCTTGTCAAGCCACTCTCCATGATTTATCAGCAGTCCTGGTTAACAGGGGAGGTCCCAGATGACTGGAGGCTTGCCAATGGGACACTTATCTACAAGAAGGGCTGGAAGGAGGATCCAGGGAACTACAGGCCTGTCAGCCTGACCTCAGTACTGGGGAAGATTATGGAGCAGTTCATCTTGAGTGCGCTTGACAGGCATGTGCAGGTCAATCAGGTGATCAGGCCCAGCCAGCATGGGTTCATGAAAGGCAGGTTCTGCTTGACCAGCCTGATCTCCTTCTATGACCAGGTGACCCACCTAGTGGATGAGGGGAAGGCTGTGGTTGTTATCTACCTGGACTTTAGTAAAGCTTTCAACACTGTCTCCCACAGCATTCTCCTAGAGAAGCTGGCGGCTCATGGCTTAGCCAGGTGTACTCTTCACTGCGTAAAAGCCTGGCTGGATGGCTGAGCCCAGAGAGTTGTGGTGAATGGAGTTAAATCCAGTTGGTGACCGGTCACAAGTGGTGTTCCCTAGGGCTCAGTTTTGGGGCCAGCCTTGTTTAATATCTTTATCAATGATCTGGATGAGGGCATTGAGTGCACCTTCAGTAAGTTTGCAGATGACACCAAATTGGGCAGGAGCGTTGATCTGCTCGAGGGTAGGAAGGCCTGCAGAGGGATCTGGGCAGGCTGGATCGATGGATTGAGGTCAGTTGTATGAGATTTAAGAGGGCCAAGTGCTGGGTTCTGCACTTGGGTCACAACAACCCCATGCAACACTACAGGCTTGAGGAAGAGTGGCTGGAAAGCTGCCCGGCAGAAAAGGACCTGGGGGTGCTGGTTGACAGCCGGCTGAACATGAGCCAGCAGTGTGCCCAGGTGGCCAAGAAGGCCAGCAGCATCCTGGCTTGTATCAGGAGTAGTGTGACCAGCAGGACCAGGGAAGTCATCCTCCCCCTGTACTCAGCACTGGTGAGGCCGCACCTCAAATACTGTGTTCAGTTTTGAGCCCCTCAGTACAAGAAGGACATTGAGTTGCTGGAGCGTGTCCAGAGAAAGGCAACAAAGCTGGTGAAGGGTCTGGAGCACAAGTCTTATGAGGAGCAGCTGAGGGAAGTGGGATTGTTTAGCCTGGAGAAGAGGAGGCTGAGGGGAGACCTTATCGCTCTCTACAACTACCTGAAAGGAGGTTGTAGCAAGGTGGGTGTTGGTCTCTTCTCCCAAGTAGCAAGTGATAGGACGGGAGGCAATGGCCTCAAGTTGCACCAGGGGAGGTTTAGATTGGATATTATGAAAAAATTCTTTACTGAAAGAGTGGACAAGCATTGGAACAGGTTGCCCAGAGAGGTGGTAGAGTCACCATCCCTGGAGGTGTTAAAAAAATGTGTAGACGTGGCACTTTGGGACA
Source organism: Balaeniceps rex (assembly GCA_013401315.1). Taxonomy (NCBI): domain Eukaryota; kingdom Metazoa; phylum Chordata; class Aves; order Pelecaniformes; family Balaenicipitidae; genus Balaeniceps; species Balaeniceps rex. The sequence goes on from VYZW01015411.1 coordinate 133,430, forward strand.
TGGTTTAGTAGGCATGGTGGTGTTGGGTTGATGGTTGGACTAGATGATCTTAGAGGTCTTTTCCAACCTTAATGATTCTATGATTCTACAAAGCTCCTAAATTAATGATGAAAACTATTTGCCAGGCTTCTTTGCTTGATCCTTAGAATGGGAAAAATGCAGATTAAATGGGAGAGCAAACACAGAACTAGTGTTGGGCTACACACACGCTTGGGCACTACGTAGGTGGGTGTTTGGGGGATCATTGCATCAGTGCCTTCAGCCTTGACTTGAGAAAAATTTGGTTGCTGAAGGGACAGGAATGATTTGGAGAAGGTCAGAGGTTGGTGTGTTACTGTTCATTGCTCCAGAGACATACAATCTTTGAACAACAAGCAACAGTCATCAGTGTGGATGTACCCATGATACAAGTTGTCCCTGTGCTCTACGTGTCCCCTTGGGGGGCTTGCAGAAAAGAAGGAGAAGATGCCTCAGTGCTGCTAAGGGATCACTTGTGCTAGTCACACAATCACCCTTGCCAAGCCTGTGTACCACCCTGACATGCTTTTTGCTGGTAAGAGCAGAGCTGCAGGGCAGTGAGGAATGGAAAAATGGGAAACCGACCTGCCAGGTCACTGCAGGGGCACCTAAATGACAGAAAGGAATATCCCAAGGTCTCTCCCCAGATACGAGGCCAGGCACTGCTTCATCAGTGACCTCTGTCTCCTGGACCAACCCTCTGGTCTTTCCATCAATGCTGTGTTGAACTTACTTTAAAAGTTTGGGAAATAAAAGCACTTTCTGCCTTTTTTTCTCAGCAAGTGTGGAGCAGGGAAGAGAGAGCAGCGGCTGACACTGCAGCCGGGGTGTTAATCGTCGCATTAAGTGGGAAGGGGCAGCCAAACCAGGATGTGTAAAACCCCACCCAGGCTGCCCTTTAATTTGCTGTTACATGGAGTGGAAGATTTGAAAGCATATTTCTGGGTAATTAATTCAAAGAGTGATTCTAATGGCTAATGCTGTCAGTTTTGACTGCAAGGGAGGTCTGGGGCTGGAGCAGGCAGTGAAGGGAAAGGAAAATGCTTGGAGGTCACATGCAGATGTTAAAATATTTTGACAGCCCACATCCAAGAGGCTAACTTAATGAAAGGCTTCGGCCAGCACCTTCCAAGAGGTCTGAAACTGAATCCATTTATTTTTCTCCAGTATGGGCATGCATGGCTTGGACAGTAGCTTGTCCATAAATCACCTTTCTCCATGTGGTCAGCAACACCATCAGTCATTCTCAGTGCCCACCAGCATGCTCTCTGTGCCACTGCAGAAGCACCAGTAAGAGGGATTTGATGTCTCTTGAATTTAACTCCCAAATTTTCAGTGACACATAGGGTAAGCTCTGTCTTCATCTCTACTGATTATTAAAGCCACTGCATCAAAGGTCCTGCACCTGTGTATGGAAATATACCTGCTCCGTGGTGCTGGGGAAATGAAATTAGGAAGCTCTATTCATGGTGTTATTATCTCCGGCTGCTTGGAAGGATTTAATCAAACCGCTGCAGCTTGCTGATGAGGATGTCCGCAGCTTGTGAGTTTGGTTCCTCCTGCACTGCATATCCATGTGACATTTACTAAACTCCTCCATCCCACCCCAGTGGGCTTGGAGTCAAGCACAGCATTTGCAAAAGGATTTGATGGGGACCATTCTGCTGAGGTTTTTCAAAAGATTTGGTCATGAAGCCGGAAAGGCACAGCTCCTGGCAGTTGTGTTCACTGGCTTTCGCTGCTTTTTTTGTGCTTCAAAGAGCAGTAGGAGTAGACAGACAGGGAAAGAAAACTTGTGAATGTGGAAAATAACTGGGAGGATATTTGATTCAAGTTTAAATTTTTAAACAAGGTTTGGGTCAAGTCTTCTCCTTTTGACCTCCTTTGCCTGTTTCCAGAGATGAATTCAGTTCCTGCTAAGTATCAGTTCATCACTTCAGCATCTACCGTTACTACACTTCTTGCAACAGAGTGTGTTGATAAATTGGAAGGCACATCCTTCATTTCCTGTCCTACACTTTTGTGCTGGACTGTAATGCATGGAAAAACCTTTTTTCAGCCCAGGCCTGGGGTGGCTGCACTTCAAGATGGGTGAAGGGATGCCATGTGCCCGTACCACTTGTGGAGGCAGTGACAGAGGTTGATTAGACCAAAGCTGGCAGATTTCCACCCCAATTCACTGCATCCGTCTTGTTAGCTCTCTAAAAAGCACAAAATAAAGATGTCTGTATGCAGATATGGACATATACAGAATTACAGGTGACAATATGTATGGTATAGACTATCACAGAATTTGGAGCAGAGTCTCACCAGCCTGGGGCTCCTGGAGTCGATTTTGAGTACCAGGCTTGTGGGTGGTGGCAGAAGACAACATCTTTCTCTGCATGTGTGCTCAAGAACTGGTGTATCGCTGAAGGACTTGTACAGCACTAGAGATGTGCGAATCCATCTACAAAACAGATGCACAACTGCACACTTGCTTTGTATGCAGAATCTGTCACTCCATAGATTAATTAGGTAAGTGCTTGACCCAGTGGCTAATCAGCTGTATTTGGGCATGCACCTGGACTTACTGCAGGGCTAAATTAAGCATACGCCTTCAGAGTCCAAAAATGTCTAGAACGTCTGGTCATGTCAATATTATTTATTTATTTATTTATTTCAGCTCTGTGAAGCTCCTTATCCAACAACGAAGAAGGCTGCATACCTGCAGTCAGTCTGTCTGAACACATTTTTCATTAGCAGTGCTCCAGAATGGCAAATGAACAGCAGTATCTACACAGATATGCAATTAAACCATTGCTTACACCATATCCACCTCCAGGTATGCCAGGAAAATCAATAAGTACCATTCCCAGATCAGCAGCAGTCATCAGTCCCTCTTTGCCATCAGTAAGACCTGCTGCCCCAGCCGAAGGATGCAGGCGACAGAAGGCAGATGCAGCCCTCGCATTCCCCTCTGAGCAGCTGACAAAAATCCCTTTCTCCCCTCGTGAGATAATAATGGCAGGGAAGGCAGCGTCAGGGGTGTGCCGGCGCGTTCTGCCTCGCTGGCCAGCGCGGGCTGCTCTTCCTTCACGCTCCACTGCCGTTGAGCTCCACGCAGAAGTTGCCTCCAGCAGCCCTTGCCAGCCCCCTTGATATTTTGGACACCGAGCGCTGCATGAACAATAAGACCACGGTGCTTGGGGTGGAGTCAAAACAGCTCTTCTCTCTTCTGGACTGTGACTGGCTCTCACCAGTAAAAAAACCTGAGAGATTTCCTTTTAGCACTTTATTGTGAAGGGACAGGGGGCAGCTGGGAAGGATTTTTCCCTCCCTGTTCTTTCTTGTCCGCTTCTGCGAAGCCAGAGAAATCTTCACTCGCCAAAGGAGGGTGTGAAAGCACACGGCAGGTTGTGCAAGCGTCCATTAAGAACGTAAGGTACACCCAAAACTTCAGCGTTAATTCACATCCAAGCTTTTCACGGCAATGACGTGAGTGCAGGTAATGTCAAACAAAAGCATCCTGGGATCAGAGGCAGGCTAGCAAAGCTGAGCTTCACTGATCAGGGAGAGCAGGATGAGGAGGGCAGCTTTGATTCATTGCAGGCCCCAAATAACTCGGGGGCTTTGCCTTGCTCTGCAAAAGTCTCCCAGGTTCGCTTGTTCCTGTGAGATTTCTTTCATCTTGGGTAGCAATCTCGCAGCAGCAGCACCTGAATGATATGAGTTGTATTAAAGCTTAGAGCTGGGGTCTATCTCCTCTCATCGAGAGCAGGAGTTAAAGACCAGACTGAAGAAACTAGATCAGAGGTGAACACAGTTATTCTTAGAGCACCAAAATCACCCAAGAACGCGGGGGCGCTTAACAAGCCTAGTAGTTAATCCTTGCACCACACAAAATAATTAGCACAGAGGAGGGCACGTAATAATAGAGTTTCAGATTCATTTTCACATGTTTTCTCACTAATTTTTCATTTGGATACTTCTACAGCTTTTTTTCATCACTTCACCAGAGTGCACTGGTATCTTTATGTTCTTTTTTCCCTTGGGGAAACTGAGGTATAGGGGTGGTCAAGCGTGACAAGGGCTTGGAATCCATATTTTCACAATCTGGAAAACCCAAAACCAGGGAGTCCCCAGCTGCTTGTGGGCAGCCACGTGAAGGAGGGTAGGTAAAAGCAAAAAAAATGGAGCATGGCTATTATCTCCAATGCCTTTAGAAATAACCCTTTATCCCGGTTTCTAGCAGAGCAGTCCTCCTAACTTGTTAATGCGCTTGCTTAAAACCGTTGCCCTTAAACTCCTACCAATGCTGAAGTTAATGTACTGCCCTTTGCCACCTCAAGCGAGGCTGTGCTGTAGAAAGCTGTGCTGGGCTGATTCATGTCAAGACTGTATAATCAGAGATGGGGAAAACTGGGGAAGTGGCTCTAGGAGGTACCTCCTGGGTTGAGAACAACTTCTTTTTACGTCTGAAAAATACAGTATTTTTCTACTAAGAAAGAAGAAAGTTATGTCTGCAAAACTTGTACAACTTAAAAATTACTTCAGGCTTTCTGTGAAATCCCCACACTTTTGCTGATGAGAGGGTAAAATACCAGACATCTGCCCAGAACAAACTGGGGGAAGAGGGAGGAAAAGCCATTCCCACCGCTACAGTGTAGGGATGCTTTAGAAAGAGCCGGAATTTTACTTCAGATTGAGGATGGATAAAATGCTGATGTTGTCCCAGATCCTAAGAGCAGCTCCTAACCTATGTTTAGAATGACTAACCTCACTTTCTCATACACACACATACACACCCTTCACCCTACTAAGGATGGGTTTATCAGCTAATGTTTGTAAGATCAGCTCTGAGCTGGATCTTAGCAGATGCAGCTGAGCTGCCTATTGCCCTGTCCTGAGTCTTGTCCAGATCTTGGAGCAATGCTGGCAGACACTAGAAAAATGCATGGGGTTTTTTGGCAGTGCAGTGCCTTTGGAGCAGAGGCAGGAAGGGGCTGGGGAGCGCTGCAGTGGCAGAATGAGTCCAGCAATGGGAATAAAGCCTAGAGGCCCCATTTAGAGCTGAGATTCAAAGGGACCTTGACTTCATAAGGGTCTCGTCTTAACCCCATGCCACAAAACCACTGAATCCCAAACACAGCACCATTCAGCCATAGTACCACTGAGCTTGTTGCGAACAATGTTCACTCTTTGGTATGGTGAGGAGTGCATGGGACTGAGTTTGAGCAACCACATCTGCACAGGGGAATCGTGCTGCAAGCGATGTGCTAGGACTGGTTGTTCGGGAATGGATAAATGGGCAGTGGGTCTGGAATGAGGTTTCTGGAACAGCTTCACCAGGGGCTGAAGAATGGGAAAACGGTGGAGCACAGGTTGGCATTACGCCGCATTGGCAAAGCTCTCTGGAGTGCTGGGGAATGGAGAAGCAGAGAATGATTTTGGCCAGGCTTCAGCATCTGCTAGAAGTGGTATGCATGTGTGAGGGCTGGATAACCGAGGCTTTGGCAGGTGGAGGGATAAAAATTGCCTTTTCTGTTATGTTGCAAACCCCAAAATTTCATGGTGAAAAAATATGCATGAGTCAAATTGAAACAGAGCATTTGCAGGAGGAAGGATTCAACTCCCTGAAAAAAATAATTTGAGGGCTAACTTGAAATGCTGCATTTGAGCTGAAACAAATAATTCAGAATGTGTGACCCTTATTTCTTTAAAACTCTTTTTGAAGATTCATTTTTTTAAATGGAAAATGCCATTTTGAAACAAAAAGTTGCCCTTAAAATAACTTCAAAATGAAACATTGGAACATTTCCAAATATTTATTTCCCTTTGAAGGTGTTGAAATGCAGTGTGTCACACTTGCCTACAGCTTTGCCCTGCTCTTCTTTATTCAGCCTAAATCATTTTCTCCGTGTAACCTGAGCAGTTTTAGTTCCCTTGAAGTTCTGCTTTTTGGGATGAATTTACAATTTACTGAAAGAATATCTTTTCAATTTTACTTTAGACTGAAGTAAATTAGCAAAGCTGTTTTGGGGAAGGAAATACTCAGTTTAGTTCCTGCTGCTAGAACTGCTGATGGTCTCCATTAACAAAACATCACTTTCATAAGACATGGGCTCATCTGAAAGTGCATAGAAGAGAAGACCTGAAAACAGAGCTGAGGAATGATAAAAGAGAAAAAAAATTAACTGCATAAAAAGGCTACTTACATTTATGGGATTTTTAAAATAGCATTTAGATGGAAAGTTGATTCCCCATTTTTGTACGTGCTGGCATTTTTTCTCAGGCTATCTGAAATTTCAGGAGTTAAGGGGAGAAAAAAATCTTGCTTTGCACCATATATGCCAAAGAAATGCAATACAATCTGATTTCACTTCTTTCTCTCACGCCTGAATGTGCTCATTTTTGCTTACAAAAGGAAAGACACAAAAGAATTGTAAGAAAAGGAATCAGATGGTGCCGCCCGATACTGTTTCACTGCTAAAACGTGAAAACAAGCCCAGCTTCTTCTGCCGACACTCAGGTCTCAAAAAAGGGTTATTATTATTTTTAAAGGGAATTCTCTTAAAGGGAAATTGATGCGAATTTGATCAAAAGCACCATTTATTATAACTTAGCAGAGCGGTTGCCTCCCGCTGCCGAGAGCCCTGCCGACACAAGGAAGGTTGCAGAGGCAGCGTGCCTTTCACCTGTCTCTTTAGCAGCACCGGCTCCCAGATTCACTCTCCGTGTCTCCTACCACTGCTACACCCTTTGCAGGTGGACCCTAAGGAGGGACCTACTTGTTGGGGTCTCATCGCTTAGTTATCCCCTCCTTGGACAATGCATGACCTTGAGAAATTTCAAGGTCACATGAAATGTGTCTGCCCCATGCTGGATGGTGCATCGCAGGCAGCACGGTGGATGGAACACATGGGCATCCAAAGGCAGTGAGCACCCAGCGACTGGCATCACTCCTCCTGCCAGGGGGTCCAGGCTTATCCCACCTACAGCTCCCCACTGAAAGCTGATACCCAGCTCGAAGGAAACAGAGCGAGACAGCACATGGTGTGTATATTGCTCTCAGAAGTCTCAGTAATGAGGAAAACAAATGGTGTTTTGTGGCTTGCAATCGTTACATAAATACAAACAATTTCACCTCCTCCTGTGTCCAAGTTTCTGGATATTCGGCACAGTGTATAAGCACAAATAGATTCACCCCATCCCTCCCAGGGCTATAGCTCCTCTCAATTGATGGGTTTCAAAGGACCAAATCCCTCACAGGCACTTTAAGGAAGGCTGTTTTCCTCTTTCTCCCTTGCTATTCCCTCCTTTGCTTTCCAGAATTTAGTGGCTTTTTACTTTGCTCAGGTCAGGGTGAAGGCCAAGAGAAACTGTGGTCCTAAAATCATCTAGTCTGAATGTTTTGTGCCTTTCTCATATGCTGGCAGAATAACATCTTAGCACAAGTGGAAGGAGACGCACTTGGGAATGATTGTTATTTTTAAGTTCTGTCTCGGCAAACAGCCACTTGCAGCATTTACTGTCTGCCACATCAGAAAAAAATAGATCAGTCCCCTGTAACCAAACTAACGCCAGCCTCGCAGTCTGGTTCAGCTAACGTGACCCATCATTGCAGGCTCTCCTGTGGTTTCTATCATGGTTAAGTCTCATCCTCCTGGCTTTCATCCTGAAATCTCAAGCACAAGGGAAAACTTGCTGCAGAAGGTTTCCAGCCACAGCTGGCAGGGCTGAAGCCCCTCACCCAGGCAAACAGGGCAGCTTCTCCTTCGCTTTGCAAAGCCAGCTGCCGAGCATGGGACACCAAGGTACCTGTCACTACCTGCTGCCACATCCCCCCAAACTGTAGCACCACCCCTGGGTGCCATTGAGAGAAAGCTGGTTTACACTGCTGCTTTACATCTGCTCCTCAGTTTGCAGCTTTCAATAGCACAGCAACAGGAAATCCATGGTCTGGCTTGCCTTATAAGCCTTGCACTGTCTCAGCTGAAAGGGAGCCCCTGCCTCACATTCACGTACCAAGCACAGGCACAATATCCTAATGAATCCAGAAAACCTGTAGTCTAGACTGTGCTCATCACCACTGATTTGCTTTATAAACCTGGGTGAGTTACAGGGCTTATCTGAGAAACAGGAAGCATTTGAATGGCTACTTCTAGCCACTTCCATAAGCTTTCAGATGAAAACCTGTCGATGAAAACATCTCTATGACTGGGGCTTTATGCAGCTTGTGGTTATCTGAATAATCCTTAATACCAGCTCCCTCTTCCTGCCTGATTTCTGCTGTGGTTAAGAAGCCTAAAGTAGTAAGATTAAGAAGCCTAAAGTAGCAAGAAATATGCCCTAAAGCAGTCAGCTAAGGATCCTAACTTAATGGGAACATCTGCAAAGGACTGAGAGCTGGAAAATTAGCTTTGCAGTATTGGCTGCTGTGTCTCAAGGCACAAGGGGATTGCTCCCAGACAGGAGGCAGCAAGAGGGAACAAAACCTGCATACCCTTCTGCCACAGCTTGTAGGGCAGAACCCCAGCACGGTTTCAGCCAGGAAGATCAGCACTATCCTGAAGCTGCTATGAAACAGGCCTCACTTTCCCCTGCCCTACCAGCCCTATGAAAGATATCAAAGTAGCCCAGAGCCAGCTGTCTCCACTACAAGCACAGCCTGCCTAGAAGCAAGGATCAGACCCTAAAAGCCGCCTCCTCCTCTAGCATGAGCCACAATAGAGCCACCACCCTTCCTTTCCCCAAGGCAAGACAACAAGATACACTCCCAACCCAGCCCATCATGCCAGCACCCTGCTCTCCAGCCTTTTCCCTTTTATCACCTGCAGCAGGGCCTGAAAGCTCGTTGAACACAGCTGGGGGCATCCCACCAGCCCTTAACCCTTCCTTCTCTGCTCTTTTCCTAGAAAGCCAGAAGAAAAACAGGATAAAGCAAAAGACACACAAAGTGGAGCTCCTTGAACTTTGTAGGTACAAAATACCTTCAGGAGCAGTAGCTAGCCATAAAGAACTGGGAAATTCTGGAAATGCAGATCAGAGGAAAATTCTGCCCTGAAGTTCAGGAGGGCAAGAGTTACACCAGCAATTCGAAAAACATTTCTTTGCCCAGATGGTGCCTTGAACATAAACTGTCAAAGTCATTATTCTGACTTTATTATCAGGGTTATGTTTTCTTTATTCCTTTTAATATTCCATATGCTGGTCATATAATACATTTCTTTGTATTCCTCTTCCCTTTTATTCTCTTTGTTTGTTCCATTCATGACTTATCACCTTCTGGTGGCAATTTAATTATTGGATCTATATTATTAGTATCTTTTTTTTTTAGAGTATAATAAAAAATTTCAGTACAAAACACTGCAAGTAATTCAATTTCCATCAGTGAGGAAGGAAGTTGGACGCATTCAATGAAAGGGAGGAGAGTACCTGGCTATAACATTTTTAATAAAAATATAATAGCACTTTGTACTTTTTAGCATCTTCTATTTGGAGAACCTTGTGGCTTCATAATCATTAATATTGCTTAACTTTTCCATTGCACTTTTAATCTATAGCTTTCACAGCACTTTCTGAAGGTGAATCAGTATCAGCCTTTCTATTTCACACCCAGGGAAAAAATGTGAAAGCCAATACAATCCAGCCAGCCAAGGCCACTGCTGGGATGAGACCCCCGTCATCCTGGAGCCCCAGACTGAAGCCCTTTCCATTAGATCATGCTGTCCCTCAATATGAACCACTGCTCATCCCTTTCCTTGAGTGCTAAACAGCCCTGTGTCCTTCCCAGATCTCTTTCAGTTATCCAGAAAAGACCAGGGTCCTTCACTCCTCAGACTTGTGTCTGCTTTTTGCATTCTGCCTTGTCCATATCTGAATTAGACTCAGATTAGATTAGGTTCTCTGGGCAGGACCTATGCTCTCACTGGGGTGGGAGAGCTTCAGAAGGACTTGCTGCAACAGGAGACAAAAGCAACTCAACCCCAGCAGCCTTCTGAAGACTTCCTGAAACATCTCAGTTTACTCCTTAATCACCCGGGACAGATTCCTGGTTTTACATCTTGTCTGAAAAGTCAGTTTCTCTAGAAGCAGAGAATCCCAGATTTGATTGGCCAAATCCCCAGTGACTTGGAGGAGGTGAATAGGGGTCAATAGTTCTTATCTAGTACAAGGTACCAAGCTGTCGGGTTGCAGATTTGACATAAAAACAGTGAAGAGGTTCTTCAGTTTCTGTGGAGCTGAGCTGCAGGACATGGATCCTGTGGATGCTGAAAGTTTACATGGGTACAAAAGATTGCCTGGATAAATCAACAGAAACAAAATCCCCTAAGAACCATTAAGTACAGAGGTGCCACCTTGGACTCAGAAACTCCCTGACCTACAAAGAGTCTGGTGCAGTGTTCGAAGGAGGATAATCATGTGGCCTCTATCCTGTTCCCTAGGCATCAGCTACTGGCCTGCACCAGAGATGGGGTGCTGGGCTCACATTACATTTCTCGGCAAGAACCAGGCAAGGCAACCTGGAGAGAAGAGAGTCACCTGCTGACCCAGAATTACCTACATCTCAGCACATACCATTTGATGGGAGAAACTGTATGCAAGGCAAGATCTACCTTTTGCAGGCAGATCCCTTTGTCTGTGTAGTGGCTCCCTGACTTATCCATGGGTACAAGGATCCTCTAGATAGAGCCTATGGATCTATATCCTGAGCAGGAAGCAATATATTTTATTATGCATTCTTTTCAATTTCCTTACTCCCCAGTAAAATGGAAACTTACTCTGTAAGAATTAATGTCACCAAATAATGTATATGATACTTCAAATTGGCTTTTTTGCTACCTCTAAGTTCTTCCTAAAATAAGTAGGTTCTTGCTTTTCCTATCCATAAAGATAGTTCTGCTCCTGATGCTCCAAATGCAGCACTCAGAAGATGTTATTTTCTGATCAGTAAAGTGTTTAGAGAAAGAGCTTTCCTTATTTTCCTTCTTTAAATACAAGTCAGTTTTCTTTTCTGTAGATCAAAGCTTTCATGGCTTTTTGTTTGTTTGCTTGTGCATTTGTTTCTTAGGGTCAGAAATTATTTAGAACACAATGGGGAAAAAAAACCCCCACCTTTTCTTTCCCTTTTGCTTTTTAAATGAAACCACTAAAAACCTTTCCAGCTCCAAAATTATCACCCAAACTCAAAACACCCACAAAAAATGAGGGGGGAGAAAGACAGAAAAAAACCCCTGGAAACACATTCACGAGACTAGCATGTGTGTAGCAGATTTTTTTTTTCTTTATTACTAGGGAATTATTGTATCTGCGAGCCAAAACAACAGCACTCCCTGATGCCAACTCCAGCTGTTCCTCCCTTGTAAAATTTATGAGCTGTTTTCAAGAGCTTGAATAGATCTTGTGATGGAACTTCAGTGTAGCCATGAAGATATTTTTAATTGCTGCGATGTTGTCAGGTTTCCCTGTGACACAAAGCGTGCTGTTATTTGGCTGATTAGAAAGCGTACTCCTTGAGATGACAGCCTGCTGGGTCACTGAGCTAAAGTGAAAAGTCCAGCCAGACTTCAAATCTACTCCAAATCCTTGCTGGGAACACTAGCAAACAGGCTGAAATAGTTTTAAACAAACAAGTGCATTAGCGGGAGATTTCAGTATCTTCCCAACAAGTTCTCCACAGAGCTCCAAGTGGTGTCTTGCACCGTAGGCAACTGCAGCTGCAGTGCTGATCCCTGTGATGGATTCTGGCTGAGCCTGAGGTAGGTCAAGGTTGGACAGGGTTCAAGGTCGGGTTGGATGGAGCTCTGAGCAACCTGATGTAGTTGAAGGTGTCCCTACTCATTGCAGGGGTTTGGACTAGATGACCTTTAAAGGTCCCTTCCAACACAAACTATTCTATGATTCTACGATTCTATGATTCTATGATTGATTCTATGATTCTACATACAGCAGCCTGGCATCCATCCAAAACATCTGGCCTCACTGTCTTTAGGTTGTGATGTAAAAGTGGCATCCTGAGCATGTTTTGTCATTAGAAGTCTTCCAGCAGGTATCATGAAAGTAAGAATTTTATCTCACGTAATCAACATTCAGATTTCATAATTATAATTTTATGTCTGTTCCTCCCCTAAGGAAAGACTCAATTATTTATAAAATCCTAGAAAAGACCATGGCTTTTCGATGGACAGACCATGCAGCAACATCAGCAGTCCTGGATAGGTTGTCCAAAGCAACTGAAGTCAAGGCTAGATATTGCCATGTTCAGCTAGCTGGAGGCTATTAGTTCAAGTACTCCACCCTCCATACATGCTTCAAGCCACCAGAAATAGAGAAAGAAGCACAAACAGATGACATGGATTATACAGCCACTAACTAACGAGGCCTGTGTCATTTCTGAGCTTATGGCTTTATATATTTTCTTGCCACAGAGATCTCAAACCTCTAAGCGTCTCAAGATCTGCAAGACAAAAGCCTTAAAATATCTGCCAAGGACACACAATAAAGGACATAAAAACTTAAATAGAAAATTGGAAAAGCAGTGGGATTATTAATTGCTACCTTTTAAGCAAAGCTGTCTGTAGTACTAGGACCCTTTGTGGCTTGGCATTTGTAGCCTTGATAAATTAGAGCCATAAAAGAAATTGGCCTCTCTGGACACGGGTAAAATCAGGTGTAATACCGAGTGTTAATAGTTAGTTCATGGTCCTTCAGCCTATTGAAGATAAAAACCCTGAGGCGTATACTGCTATCCCTACTTTGGCCCATGCAGAAGATACCAGGAGACATCCCCACATGAGGCACAAACTGGCCTAATTGTCCTGGGGAGAAGGTGAAGCTGTCAGTTACTAGGTCAAAGGACTGACGCAGAAAGTAGAAAAATCATGGCTTTTTCCTCTCTTCCCCTTTGAGATGATTTACATCTGTATAAGTGCAAGGAGCAATCAGCCCCTCTCTCTTGCCTGTCAAACCATAGAGCATCTAATCCAAATCACTGTTAATATTTCATTCGAGTTCAGTAGACTTTGGAGCCAGCCCCAGGCTCAGACTTAGCATGTCTTTTTGGAAGCTCAGTATCTGATTATTATTAAGATGTGAGAGGCTCCTGTGAAGCAGAAGCCTTAGCATTCCTGTCGAAATGAGACTTGAAGCACTGAAAGAAGAAAAACTGGATCTGCTGGGCTGCATCTTGCCCTACTCTCAGGAAACTCAGCACTGGTCCAGGAACAGAGGGAAGATATGGAAGTGATGTACTCAGGTGACTGGAGGTATTTTAGCATGATATCATGTAGCTTGCTGTTCCCAGTGCAAACAGCATATGGGAACTTGCTGCTCTCTGGGATCTTGGTTAAAGATAAGCTCTGATGCTCTGTATATCCTTGAGAGACTTTGCACTTGTTCTGAACTGCGGTGGTGGTGGTGTCCCCTGCTCTGCCTTGTTATTTAGACAACACAAGGCATGAGAGAGTCAATGGCATCAGATGGTGGAAGATGGTTTTACATCCCTTTCTTACACTATGTGTAGCTTGGCTTGACCTAGAGAGTTACCTAAAAGAGTAGGAAGCAAATAAGAAGACTCTTAAGCCACTGCCTTTTTAGTTCTCCATCCTCCCCCACCATAGGACCTTGTTTTGAAGGGGCTGGCAAGCCAAATTTCATGTCAGACATCAGAACACCTCCAGCTGTTTGGGGTACATGGTGATCCCTGTACCCTTCCTAAAAATTTGAGATCTCCCAGCTCTCCTTGGTGTTTGGAGTTGTTCCTCCTTGTCACCGTGTCACCTCGGTGTCTTCCCACTGCTGCTGATAGGATGTAAAGTCCAACAGCTCCAGGCCAAATGGTAGTACATCTCATAAAAATGTACTATTTTTGAGAATTAATAAAAGCAGAAGATTACAGAGTGCATCTGTGTTTCCAGGATTTTATTCTTTAATAGATTTTATTGATATGACTTGATATAACTGATTAAAGAAATGCAGCATCCTAGAAAATCCAGTCTGGTCTGTTGATTATAACTTTGACCACCACACTAGTGGGGTCTGTACACAGCCGTTTGATGTTTTACTGCCAGTCTTGAGTTTGCTCAAAGGTGGTGTGATCTGTTTTGGAGTCTGTAACGAGTGGTGGCATGTGGACTTAATGTAACATGGATCCTTCCTGAACTAGATAATTACTGTATAGTAGTTATTGCAAACAATGACGTTTGTCTTTATATAAACTGGTAGAATAATCCATTAGTATCTTTGGAAAAGACTGGGAGAGATGCATGAAGAGTTTGTCTCAGCCTAATGAAGTGACATTAGTGGGATGCCAAAATGTAACCCTCTTGCCGTGATCATTTTAACCCCAGGAGGACCACAAATTCTGTATGTGCTCAGCCAAAGAGGCAGAGCTCTCCTATTAGCACTCTTTAAGTTACACAGGTGGATGGCAAAGCAAGGAGCAGAGAGCCATTGCTGTCTTTCCTATGAAAGAAGGATTAACAAAGAGTCTGTCAGTAGGAGCCTGCTAGTGAGAGATCCCCATAATGGCAGAGCAAGTGAATAGCATGTGTTTAAAGAGCCCATAATCCTATATTTACACAACAGTCCTTAATGGCTCATTCAGAGCCATTGCAAAGAACCAAGTAAATAGTGTGGTTAGAAAGTCTGTTACTTTATATTGACTCACTAGACCGTCTGCTGTGGGAGCTGTGAATGTCATGGAGAGCTAAAAGGAGCATTCTTTTGATTTTTTTTTTTTTTTTTGGCTATGAAAAGCTAACTAATAATGATACTGAAAACCACTTTCAATAGGAACTATACCTTCACTTTGCACCAGTGAAGGAGAACAACCATTAGCACACTTTGTCAAGGAAAGGGATGCATTTATCATCACCTGGAGTCTTTTCATAGAGACTGGATGTGCTCTAAAAGATACACTCTTATACAACAAGACGTTATTGAACTCAATAGCACTCACCTGTGTGGCGGGAAAAAATTCATTCCCTTCACTGCAAAAACTACTGGGAAGGTATAAATGGTCTGTTTTACACATATATTATTCAAATGGTCTCTTCTGGCTTTAAAATGTACTGCATTTCAGACTGGACACTAAGTTTATTCTCTCAAATGTTTATTCATGTAAACACTCAAATCTTCATTAAAGTCAAAATTATACACACAAATCAGAGTGAAGCAGACAGCTGATTAGCATGTGAAATGAAGGTGACATTAAATATTTGGAGATTTGCATAGCAAATAATTATAAATCCAAAGTTAGTGGTCAGTTACGAAATGGACTGTAAAGATCTGAGGAAGTCCACTCAAACAAGTAAAATTCACAGAAGAAGCCTCAGCTAACACCTAGTATTTTAGATTCCTGAAACATTATTCAAGATCCTGTCTGAACCTTAACTAATTGATCCTCAAAATTCCCATGAGGTATCCACAAGCACTGGAATGGAGCAAATAATTAATGAGAAATCATTTATGCAATGAATTTTTCTTTTTGTGATTGTCTACACAGATCATTAAATCTATTTATTATATACAATGACTCACACAATTTTGTCAATAATACTTTGCTTGCAAACAGTTTAAAATTTACGACTAGAAGGAAGAAGAGAGGAATCCTGCACACTTATTGCTGTTTCCTGATTAATTACAAAAGCCATGCGATCAGCATGGGATGACCTATGAATTAGGAATAAAATATTGAATAACTGAATGTATAATTTTAAATGTCTCTTAAGTAAAAAATTTAGGACCTCCTATCTGAGGACAAAGGTACTTTTGCCTTATGTTAGAGGAAATGACAAAGTGCAGTTCAGGCAGTACCATATACCGATGCACGGTCACACACCTCTCAGTGTGCAGAGGGAGGGTGACATGTAGAATGGCTACATCCATATGGGAAAAGTGGATAAGGCTGGAAGCATATGTCTTCCTGAGTCTTCACATGGCTGGTGACCTAAAACTTAAAGCCACTACTGCTACATTGATGCCACCTTGTTCAAACAGATCTGATGAAGCTTCAGATTGCTGTAATCTGCTGTTTCCTTCTCCCAAGCACTCATGATACTAGAGTCTGAGAAATAAAATGTGCCATGAGAATAAAGGGAAACAGATAAAGAATATGTCAAAATGATGTTTCCTATCAAAATGGAATGGCTTTTTGTGAGACAAAAATATATTGTGGAAAATCCAGTTTACATAATAATGTTATTGATGCTTGGGGAGATGGAGGCACAGGCCAGCAATGAGGAGTCAGGAATAGCAACCAGGACTTCTCTGGTCAGAGATCCAAAGTTTGTAAGACTTCATCCAGTGCAGGGAGAGCAAAACTATGCCCTCCTCTGTACAACAACAAAATCTCAGCACTATCACTGATGTTTTCCAGGATAGTCTTCACAGAGGGCAGGCCTTTTTCTACTGCAAAAGTGCATTTCTGCATTGGCTTTTGTAACACATTTAATTAGCACAGCAGAATGGCCATAAGTACACACAAAGTCTGTGATACTGGATATTGGAAGTTGGATAGCATCCCTCTCCTCCTCTTCAGTATCATTCAGTCCTGTTTTTCGCACTCCACCTCTGCAGCCCCAAAATGCGAGGGGTAATTTCAGTCTGGATGCGTGGTCTCGTCTCTGAGATGATCTACCAGGACTGTGAGCAGGGTTGTGTATATTTGTATAAGGATAGCAGCCCCTATCCTTAATTTGTGCCATGCCACTCTTAAAAGGTTTTTCTCTATGGCAGCAGAGGGAATGAGGTTAGAGCAGCTGTTCTGAAGCATTTCTTTCCAGTATGTCCTTTTTCTTCTGCTGCTTTGTCTTTTCCCCCGAGCTGACAGGAAAGGACTCATCTGAAAGTGCAGCCGAAATGTCTGCGTCAGCCCTGACAAGGCTCGGGGGCACGCAGGGAGCTCAGGGGGGTTTGTACACCCCGCCGTGCACCCATGTGAGAGGACTTGCTTTTTCTTAGCATAAGCAAATCCTGGAGTGAATCCTTCAAGCCGGGCAGGCGTCTGGGGATGGGGAGGGTGGGATCAGTCAGCAACATTTATCACAGTGTGAGGAGGCGAATAGTTCATCTGTTGTGGCTTTTTGTCCACCCTGCCCAGGGAGAAGCGCTGGGCACAGCCAGGCCCAGAACTACAACTCCCGGCGTGCTCCCCGGCGGGGAAGCCCTTGGTTAGCCAAACCCGTGACAGCTGAGGGCCCGCAGGGAGGGCCCAGCGCTGAGGGCCAGGGGGAAAAGCCCTGATTTGGTCCCTCCTCGGGACCCCTGCCCGTGCCATGCCCTCAGGTGTAGGGAGCGACCCATAAGACCAAGGAGTGCCTCTGGAGAGCGCTGGCTCCTGTCAGTTTAACTCCTGAGGGGAAGCAAAGCACACAGGCCCTCGCCCGGCCTGCACACGGCTGAACTGCAATTAGCTTCGCCTTGATTGAATATGTCAATGGACGTCACTCCCGGGTGCTGCAGTGGATCTTCTCCCACCCTGGTGTCCACGGGCAGTGGTGGGAGCGGAGCAGCTTTGCTGGATGCGGCCCTGTGGGTCCTGGTGGCTTCACGTCATTTTCCTGTTTTTTTTAGTACTGTCAAGATACTGGCTCGATTACATCTGGGGTTCTTCACCCAGTCGCTTTAGCTAATTAAATGTTTTAAGATGCCACGATGAAAGTTATATAGACACAAGCAATTTTTATGAACTGGTAGCATTAATTTAAACTCAATTCCAGCAGAGCATGCTGCGATGTTTCAGGCTATTAGCCCATCACTAATACAGACTATAGAATAGTTAATACTAGTCCATTCAAATCCAAGATATATTTTGATTTGCTGAATAGCTTTAATTCTCCCAAAGCTGATAAAATAATAATAATAATAATAATAACAACAGTAACAATAACAATAAAGGCAATTCCAGTGTGATTAGCTAATCTGATGGTTTTGCTCCCAGTTTATTTTTAATTTCTGGCAGCAGTGATATTGGAAATTAAAAAGCTCTCTTGACACTTGAGTGACTCGAATCTCAGACCAGATGAAATGAGGTGACTGAAGCAGCTCTGGGTCTTTTATTCTCTTCCATCATTATCACAGCTAATAAGAAGAAACAGGGAGGTTGCCCAGCAGTGAAGGCTGAGGACACCCCCCCTTTGCTTTTTGTGCTGTCCAAGATAAAGTACTAATTATCAGGACAGCTCAAGCTCATTTGTAGGGGGAAGGGAATTGAATGCTGCTTCAGTGAAAAGTCTTAGCTCCTGTGTGCCCTTGGACAGGGACTGAGATACTTTGGTGATTTAGGCATCCAAATTAAAACACCTTGAAGTGACAGGCAGACATCCCAGCGGGCTTGCTCCTAGGACCTCTGCTCTAGCTCTTGTTGCAAGGTGCAGCAGAAAAAAAACAATTTCACCCAGATCACCATGTATGGACAGGTCTTTCAGATGTGACACAAAAACTCAGGCCCTTCTCTGTTTTGGACAACCAAGATGGAAATCTCTGAAGTGTAGGTTTACCCCAGGACACAGGGAGGTGTGGGTGGTGGTAAACACCTAGAGATTCACACAGTATTTGCTAGCAAATGACTTGTGGAGAAAAGCAATTGGATTGAAAGTCTGAGGATGAATAAGAGTTTGGCCTGGTTCTGGCTGGAAAGGACACACTTTTATTCATGCAAGGCTTGATCGCACTGTCACCGTTGTTACTGATGCAGAAAGCACACAGCAGTGCAGGCTGATCTCGTTAGGCACAGCTCCCTAACGCAAGGGAGAACATTTAAACATCACACATTGGTTGCAATGATCTAAAGAGGTGGAGGGTTGAGGTAAAGGTAGGAGGACAGTCCAACTACAAGAGACTTTAGAGTCCATCTCATCTGTCTGTCTATCCCAGGGAAGGAGCTACTCAGTCTAAATCACTCTTTATGGATGTTTGTCCCACCTCTTTTAAAAGACCTCCAGTGATGAAGACTCTGCAGACTTTCTGGCACTCTCTTTGGTATCTAAAGCCACCTGCACTGTGATGTGAAGAGGAGAGCCAGAAAGAGGACACTGATTTTGCAATGTGCTCAGCATCAACCAAAGATCACCCCCAGATCACTGATGCACTCACTCTGGAGCTGTTGAGGGATGCCACAGTGGGAATACAGGATGGGGATTGGCGAGAGGGGCCCGAAATCCCTCCCTGGGGCAAGGAGGATGCCAGCACCCTCCTTGCTCCATGGGCCCAGGTCCTGCCTTGCTCTGCATGTCCAGGCTGCATCCACTAAGTGAATAAAAGGAGAGTTTGGGCCACAGGTCTGTCAAATCCAGTAACTAATTCATTTGAAATAAAAAACAACATTTTCATGCAGGTGCTAAAGTGCTCTATCAGCAGGAATCTGTGTCTGCCATGTTCCAGATAAATGCTGGGAGAGGAGCATACCCGCCAGCAAGGCAGAGCGCCGTGCTCGCACGCAGCCCTGTCATCAGTTTTGTTAATGGCTCCATCGCTCGCCCCGTCTCGAGAAGATGGCGCTTACCATGCATCACGGGGATGACTGAGCGTGACTTACAGGCTTGGGTGCCAGAGGAGAGCCATTCCCCTTCCCACCACTGCACCAGAGCCCCAGGAGAGACGAAACTCAGCCCTGCCACTTCCACCCATGAGTGGGAAAAGCAATGTGTGATTTTGCTGATTGCTCGCAATAACTGCCACGGGCAAGAGCAAGAATGGGACAAGTAGGGAGTGATACTTTTGCAGTGCACCCTCCCCATCAGGATGCTTGGGACTCCCCAGGACAGTGGCCCATCTTTGTTTTTATAGTCTTCCAGGCATTCAATACTTCCCTTTCCATTATATATCACTTAGGAAGCTTCACCCTCACAATCCCACAAGTTTTTTGGAGTGATGGTTCACACTAGGAGACACTTGTAGTCTTTTATCCTAAGCAAGACTAAAGCAGCAGATGAGGAGAGTGTTTTCCTCTCTGGTGCTGTCAGGGAGCCCGTGCCTCTTGTGTCTGAGGGCTTAGGGAGCAGGGAGAAGGCTTGCTGGCTGCTGCAATGGCTCCCGTGCCTGGCAGACCCAGAGGCCAAGCTGGTAAATGAATTTCAGGCTAATGGAGGTGGGTGTTAAATATTTGCTGTACTTGAGCAGGAGGGCCTTCGTCACTAATTACCAGGAGGTGTTAAAGGAGATGGGACGTATTTAAACCTCATTGTTTGCCATTAAAACACAGATTCTTTTCCTTCTTTTCTGGGCTAAGCAGCTAATACACTTTGAGCAACAGCAGAAGGGCTCGGTGGATTAATCACTGTCCTTGAAAATAAAAAGTGATTTATTTTAATGCATGCAAATGTTAGGCAAGAGATAGAAGCAAGCGGCCACTGGCTCATGGGCCAGACCAGAGTTTTGGGTCTGGTGTCTGCATACAAACAGGCTCTTCAGCCTCAGCTCTGGCCTGAAGGAGAGCAGAGGCCAGGTGACATGCCAGACAGGGGAGTCTCAGGCATTGCTCGCTGGTGGCCCTCCTGGCAGCCACAAGTTCTCCCTGCAGCACCTGCCATCCATCCTCGGGGTGCCTGCTCCAGCGCTGGGGAAAACTTCAAGTCCTTCAGGCTTAAAGAAAAGCTTGGTAACTGCAGAGACATCTCTACCCATTTCTCACCACCTCTATCCTTTCAAGATGTGTGAATTGTGCGGCCCTTGGCGGTTGAGTAGAAGGGTGAATAGACAATACTAACTATACTATTAACTACAGCTCAATAACTTTAAGAACCCCTTGGTCCTTTCCCTGTTGCTAAAAAGGCTTAAAATACTGCAGAGGATTTCTTCCCAGCTTTAATGCCTGTGGTACCATTCAGTCTGGCACCCGGAATAACACAGGACACCAGTCTCCATCAAACCCCATCCGTAAGTGCCTTGCGGCTGCCGACTCAATGAGCCCCTTGCCCAGAGAATCGCGGTGGCTCGGAGAATACAGACAGGCTGTTGGCATTCACTGTTTCATGCTCATCTCTTTAGGCTCCGTAAGGAAATGCTGTGCGATGACACCCTTATTGGCCCTGGATGAATCAGATTAATTATTCCAATGAGAAATTTCCCCTAGCAAGTTATTTTCCTGTTCAGTGCACTTTGTAAATATGAACTGCCTCTTCCAAAATCTTCTGTGAATGATCAGAATATCTTGTTTTTCCAGAAAGGAAACTGAGGCATAGGGAAAAGTAAATTACTTGCCCAGGGCACAGGAAAATGTGTAAAAATGAAATGAATCATTTTATCAGCATGCTTATGGGAATTTGGAAATTATAATTACAGTAGGTGATGGGGCAGATTTTTGCCAGTACAGTGTGTGAAAGAGCAATTTTAAAACATTCTCTATCTGCAATTCTCAAGTGTTTTCTAGTAGAGGAGGGAAGCCCTGAATTGCACATATAACTGTCTGCACAACAAACCTGTTTTTCTCAGTTGCATCTTGTGGATCCATTAGAAATAGTCCATGAACTCCCATAGATCCCTGCTGCAGTGATTAGGAAACACTGTAGATAGAACATTTTCATCACAGTGGAAAAGAAGATGTTAGGAAATTTGGTTTTAATCTAATTCAGAACAGGAAAAAATCTGATTTCCTAGCTGTCCACCAAGCAGAATGCCCAGCCAATTTTTGTTTTGTAATTTAAATTTTGTATTGCGATAGAAATAGGAAACACTGTGCCAAAAAATGAAGACATATTTCTATTAGTGCTAAGCAGCAACTGCTCATGGGAATTTAATGAAGGGATGCAGAAAAGAATGGCAGAACATTTCCAGCAGCACATCTGTGGTAACAGGGGCTATTGGCATAGGATATTAGTCTACTTTATCTTTATGCATTTCTATAGGCATGTTAAACTCAAATTATGCAGATATGAAATTTACACAAAAAACTGAAATAAAACCCTCCACATATGTTACAAGGACTGAAAATTTCAAAACTTAAAAATTTCCCAAACAGCAGTTACCAAAGCTTTCTTTCACCACAATTCAGATTTTTCCCTGGAAGAAGATGCTGACATTTCATTGGGACCAACAATTTTGGGTTTGACTGAATAGTGTGTTCCAAGAGAAAACAACATTGGTATAGAGTTTCTAAACAGCTCCAATCCCAAATCAACATTTGCAGCCCACAATTAGAGACAGGCAGCTTACAGTGGCTTAAATAAAGATAAGAACTTTCTAGAATTTTAACTATGGAAGGGCTGGAGAAGGCATCATGAAGCCTGATGCAACCTTGTTTGCCTACCAGAAGCACAGATGAGTTCAGAGAAAGCACCAGGTCAGGGATATAGGAGAGTCAGCTCAGCAGCGCCAACATCCCGTCAGGGTTTGATACTTAACCAGCCTCAAACTGCAGAAAACAGATGGTATGAAGGGCAAAGCAGTCCTTCCAACAGGATCAGCATGAGTAAACCATCTTCTTGCAGGCAACCTTACCCCAGGACACGTATGACTTGACAAAACTGCCCTACCCCTAATGTGTCGGGGCAACGGGTGATACCGCAACTGTGCGTGCTTGTGGGGGTCCCCTGGGAGGGACTGGGATGGGGTGAAGAGGCAGTCCAGCACTCAGTCATGGCAGTGGGGAGGTAAAATCCTGGGCTGTAATCCCCACTGTTTGGCAAAGATGTAACTGAGAAATGGGCTGAGCTGTTAAAGGTGCCTGTGTTTGTGTATTGCAAAACCAAGGGAAAGATTGGGAGAAACACATCTCCCAGTTTATGTTCTCCTTTCCAAGGACTTTGATCTTGCCTCTTATTCCTAAGATAAACACAGGAAACTTTGTATCAGGCTGGTGCCTGCTATTTTCCTCAGGTTTAGGAGGCATCACTTTGTGCTTCACCCCTGGGAGCCCTCCGTTCGCAGGAGAGCTGGGAGAGCTTGTGTCCCAAGGCAGCACTGAAATGAGGATCTTCTGCTGGATGAGCCACAAAGCAGCTTACTCCAGATGAGCCAGGAGGAGCTGAGCGGAAGTGTCTCAGCTGGAAGTCTCTCTTAGCATCTATTACAACAGCAGGGTTATCTTTGCTGCCGAAAGATGTTACTGTGAGCTATGACAAACTCATTGAGTTTTACACCACCACCGGAAAACTCACTGCAATGAATTTAGAAAGGATGCTCAGGGAATGCTAAGTCAGTCCCTTCCTGCCTTTAGTTTGGCACCAGTCATTAGACCTTGCTCTAAGGCATGATACACAAGTTTGGATTGCATGCACGTGCACACACAAACACAGGCACATTTTTTATTTTTGTAGGGTTGCTCGCAAGGGTATGGCCATTGGGAGGTACTTTATTTTAGTGGAGAATACAGAATACTGAGTTGATTGGAAATGAAAGAGGGGACAAGAGGGTCCACTGGCATTTTCCTGAATTCATCAAAGAACAATATCAATGGGCATGTGAAATCCTCAGCATTTTGTAACAAATCAGCCCACTAATGAGAAAACACACATGTGGCGAAAGCAGTGATTGCAGCTCAAGCTTCTTGGCTTCAAAACTGCCACTCAAGCTACTGGAGAAGGAGCTGTAGTTAGCAGAAGTGCTACAGCTACTTCACCAGCACTCTCCCAAAGCCCCGAGCCAGAGGTGAGCCCTTTACCTGACAAAAGGCCACTAGAGTGGTACCACCCCAGGACTGGTTTAGGGCAGTTAAGGGGTAGATTTATGCTGACAGACTTTAGAGGAGGCCTGGCTAGTGCACTGTTAAGCTCAAAGTCATGCCACACACCAATGGAGCTATTCAGGTGCCTACACACAGGCATTGTAGACAACGCATGGGGTTGGAGATGCCTGTCAACTGTGGGTGGATGTGATACAGGAATACTGGGAACCCGTGGCACTTCCGTAGCAGTTGGAGGCAAGGTGGGACACCTGAAGGTCTTTTAAATGTCACTGTGTTTCACAACCTACATCGCTCCTCAGGTAACTCAAAAATGCTGTGGGGAGCTCTATGCCCACAGCAGGCAGTACTCTAGGTTACTGGAAAACACTAGCAAGGACATGTTTTCCCCTTGGCACATCCCCTTCAAGAGGAATCCTAAGAGGGAAAGGCAGGCCAAAATCAGCCTGCAGCTGGTACCATCCAGAAAAAAAAAAAAGAAAAGCAAATCCAGAATGGCAAGGTGAGCAGCAAGAGCTGGAGGAGCAGCAGAGCACCTCCATTGCTGGGAATCTTGCAATAGCTGCAACTGCCCCAGAAATTGATTTCATCCCTTTCACAATGCCTTTTTCAGAGGGAAATTGGGGACCTTATTGTTATTTATTATGATCACAGCTAGATCTTCAGAGATTTCCTTAATTAGCATCATTAGACACACAGCTTAATCTTAAAATCCTGGGCTTGTCAGCATGGCAAATTAAAACTTTGGTTTTTTTCTCTTCTATATGCCGAGTTGGAGAGTGTGTGAAGAAACACTGGGGGTCTCCTGACAGTTTCAGAGAGTGTGGGAATCTGTCTTTAATCTTTGATGACTAGAGCAGTGTATGCAGAGCAGATGAGCAAGAAGGGTCAGTTCTGTGCCAGAGAGGAAAAGCAGGGGTCATTGCATTTAAAAGAAGACCTACTCTTTTGCACACCAGATGAGCCGAGCATACAGCCTGATGCCTCTCCCCCAGCAAGAGATTTCTCAAAACCCTCCAGGAACAATGGGGAAAAAAAAAAAAAACTGCTCCAGCTAATGAACACTGAATTCTAGCAGAAAGAAACCCTACAGAAGTATCTGTGACATCCACATTAATAGCAAATGAGTTAGTTGTGATTGATGCTATTCCAGTGAACACCAAAGGAATTAATAATGATTAGGGCCATTATTTTAAAGCATTACCCCCCAAAAAAACCCAAAGGGAAAACAATTAGATGTCTTCAGTGGTTATCTTTCACAGTATACTTACTGCAGTGATCAGACATGATATTATGCCTATTAATCAACAAAATGATGGAAAAGGACGTAACTCGTGTATGTCCGAGACAGTCCTTAGAAGCACATACCTTATTTTCTGGTCTGCTTATGAGTCTGCTGCTGCCACAGAGAAATACATTGGGATTTTTTTGTTTTCCTAGCAGTAGAAGGTGTCTCATGAGTTTGGAAACAGGTTGGAGAGTTGTTAATTAAAATGAAGAAAACAAATAAAACCACTCACACTTAGGGATAGATTTTGCATTCATAGATTGTATGACCCTGCTTAGCCCCAGGGTCTGAGGGAGAGCAACCAACAGCAGATCTTTCCACTTAATGTTTTTTTGTTTTAGCTCATGTGCTCCAAGCCCAGTAAGATCAGTTCTTCACCAGTAACGAAAGCTTGCAGTGAGCCTTATCACTATATTGCAGGTGAGGAAACAGGCTCTGAGACGCCATGAGGTTTTCCTGAGGTCACACACTAATCAGTACAGAGCCAGAGGGAAATCCTGATTTTTGGCACTCTGCATTAACCACTGAGTTAATAATTTCTCTTTTGTTAATCTCTGATTCGTTGATTCACTTCTGTCATCAATGGGTCACGACCCAAAGTCATTGCTCGTCTGTGTCATGGTCTTGCAATGCAGAATGAGCTTTTAGTAATTCAGCTGAACCTAATGGATAGGTTCAAACACAAACGCCAGCTGGGAGAGGGCTGTGGGGTGCAATCTCTCCCCCAGACTACCCACCCCATGCAGAAGACATGGTATTTCCATCTGTGTGATTCTTGCACTGACAGCAGGCCAGCACCAGCTGTTGTGAAAGGGGTGCAGGCTCAAGCCCAGCTCACGCCTGGCTGGAGTTAATAGTTCATATGGTTTATATACCTTCAGAGTGGGTTGACTGGCCAGGACTGGTTGGGAGGAAAGATGGTGGAAAAGTGGGATTGGCCAGTAACTTGATGTGTCTGCATCCCCCCAGGCAGGGGCAGATGAGATTTCATTATATCTAAAGCCACAGCGTGCCAGAAGGTGAATAACCACATCAGCACCTCTCTTCTCTTCCAGGGGGTAGTTGTTATGTCCACCATACCCACATCACAGCTGAAGAAAGGAAAGGAGGCGAGCTTGAGCACAAGTCAATGACAAAACAGCATCAACTCTCAGGACTATTTTCTCTTCCAAGTTAAATTTCAGCCGTAATTAAACTCTCCCAGACTGCATATGCTTGGCTTCCATTTTCCTTTTGAAAAGTGATCTGAATTTCCCAGCCAATTCTCTGTACCCCTCAGTCACAACTTTGATGATTAACGTCCCCAGGCTGGGCTGAGAATCCCAATAGGAGCCTGTAATCAAATTCCTCATTGATTCCCGTGATACAGGATCAGAAGCACAATGATGAAGCAATCCTAATTTTGCAGCCAGAGCCAAATGCCAATTAGATCCTCAGCGGGTGTAAACTGAGCTGGCATTGTTCTCCCTGGAAGAGGTAATGCTGATTTACACCCAGACAGAGATCTACCATGCCAGCCTTTCCTGTGCTATAACCCTGAGCTCCCACTCCCTCTGTGGCCCAATGGCCCATATGGAGGTGGGCAAAAGTGTTTTTCCATGACTGTGGGTGTCCATGTCTCTGGAGTAGATGGGAAATGATCTGCTTTCTCTGTCCTCATCAGTGGGACTAAGCATAGTCGTTATTTTAAAGGTCCTTTTAGGCTGCCTGGAAGCACTAAAGTTTGGCAGTGGAAATCCATCTGTCCATGCCTGCCCTTATTTCCACTTGAGCAACCACCCTGCCCTGGAGCTCCTTGGGGGGATGGCATGGGTCAGGTTCCTGCACCCTTCTCCCTTGGGAAACGCTCTCTTGGCTCATGGCAACAACTCTGGCTCTTCACAGCTTCCAGAGCATCACAGCACAGCTCTGCAAGGCAGGACATCTCCCCCCGACTCCCCGGGCTGCTCATCGGTTGTCACTTAGCCCTTTCTTTTCACATCTGGGCTTAGCATTGCTTTCAGAAACAAAATCCTTGTGATTCCACTACCACAGAAATCAAAGCAGGGAAGAAAAATAAAACCTTGAAATCTGTCTTCAGAAAATAAATGGTAGCTGCATAAGGCTTTGCAGAGCCACCCACCCATCTCGAGCACGCGGCGGCTGTCCCCACCGAGCGCCTCCGTGGTGGTGTGCCGCCTGGCTGGGGAGGCAGCCGCTCCAGAAGGGGTTAGCCTGCACCCGTACAGGAACAGCCCACGTTACAAATGGCAGAAGCAAAACAGAATATATTCAGGGAATTAACTGTATGGAAAATTATCCAGGCTATTAAAAGCCACATGAACACGCTGAATATCATGCATTTTAAGCGTACACAGAAAAACATCATTTTGAAGGGGATTATTGTTTAAATAGGCAATAGGGGTTCTAGCAGATAAGCTTCCCGCTCCTGTCTTCTCTTATTGTCTGGAGTACATTATCTCCACCATAATATTCTCAGCTCTCTCCAGGAGTATTGTCAGAGTGAAATGCTATTTTAAAAGTATATGTTTATGTTTCAATAGACTTTATAATAGCAAACACATCCGCTCAAGACACAGTAAGTGAGAGGGAAAAGAAGGAAGAGGAAAACCAAGAGACAGAGGTTGCAGCTTCCCCTGTACCGAGTATAACAGGAATAAATGTTACCCAGTGAAAGGTACCCTGGGTTTTTTCTTCCTCCCTGCTGAACGCAGGGGATCCCTGCATTTGGAGGAGGACTAGCTAATGTGCACTTGACAACGGGACAAGGAGCCAGCAGCACACACCGCTTGGATAACGGCAGGTCTGCGCAGGACTGCGGCCCCTCTGTAGCATTCATTGTCCCACCAGTTCAACAGTCAGTTCATTGACTTTTCAAGCCTGAGTTTAAAAGGTGGGAAAACATCCCAATGCAAGGCCGAGTCACCACGGGCTCCTGGCAATCTGCTCTGAATTGTGGAAAAGTTTGAGCAACCCTGATCCTGCATCTTGCACTTGCACAGAGGCCTGGAGGCAACCTATTGGGATACCTCTGTGTTTCCCTTTGCTGTGCATGTCCATGCACGCGTGTAGATGGGCCTTGCTGGGCTGTGGCGTTTATACATGGGAGGGGGCAGAAACTACCCCCGAGCATGTAATTCACTTTGGAAACTGTCAGACATCTTTACAATGCATTTCTGAAAGATATACTGTATAGAGCGAATTTCTAACAAGCTTCCATGTGATTTTCATCTCTCGAGTGAGAGAAACCTGATAAAGATATAGATCCATTCTCACATCTTGGCATAAAATCATATCTTATTGGTTTAGATCATTCTGTGTCTTATTTTTTTATAGTACTAGTGTTTTCTAGTTCCAGCAGAAAATACAAACACTCAAGAGATCTCATTTTTCTGCTAAATGGATTTTCATTCCACATGAGTTATCTCTCTCTAGATATAAACATACACACACAGATACACCACATACACCCCCTCACGTTAAATGCCAAACACACCATTAAATGTAATGTTAAAATAAAAAAATCCCCAGGCTCATGCTCAAAAATCCCCCCTTTTAAGCATTCACAATTTAAAAGATACTTAAATAGATGTTCTTCAAACTTGAGTCAATTTTAGCCTCTCTAGTGAAAGCCCATAAAACAAGCCGAGTAGTAATTTCGGGGGGAGCTATTCTGGGAACAGTGCACGTGTAACAACTCCATTGTTATATGTGGGATGAATGTATTCTCTACTCATGCTCACCTAAGTTAAATAGGTCAGCTGAGCGGAAGCAAACTCTCAGTAACCATAAGAAAATATTACAGAAAGGAATTAATCTGAAAAGAGAGAAGCACTTGCTTCCTCTTTGAGAAAAAAGAGAAACTACAAAGGACAGTCTGAATACTGAATTTATGGCAAGCTTTTTCTTACAGACTCGGAGCCAAAAATCTGCTGTCAGTTACGTTAGTATAAATCTGGAGCAGCTCCACTATCATCATTAGAGTTACAGGCCAATTATGTAATGAAAAGAAGTATTTCAGGCTTGCCAAAAATCTTAAATGTAGGTCCCGCTTCAGGCCGTGCTGAAAGCCTAGATAAGTGGCCTGAATTTTAGCACACCCTTCACCAGCATTTCCTGTCACTTACCTATTATTACTATACCTACCAACAGTATATGTATAGATGAATATTGTGTAATCAAGCATTATTTGACCTCTAGTTCTGGGAGTAAAGAGGAAGTCAACCCATTGACTTTCCATGTCTTTGATGTTAAACTCTACAGACAAAATACTATTTGGAAGAGCCTGATAGATGGCTGGATAAAATATCCAGAGAGATCTTAATGCATTCATTTGCCCTTCTTCAAGATATGGCTGTCAAAGGAGATCGTATCGCCAAGACTGCTGGCAAGATTCGGGATGACCTGGGATGTTTTAGGTGGCAGGGTCCAGAGGAAGATTTTTTCTAACTTTGAGAAAGTACATTCTGCTACTGACCTCTTGCTTCTCACTCTCCCCCGTGGCTTCCCAAGAAGAGGTTTTGGGGTAGCAGCCACTGCTCAATTTATAGTGGATTAGGTATTTGCACTTTCTGGTTTGGCTAAAAAGCCCAGTCTTGGACACAAGACACATTTCCCTTTAAAAGTCTTATTTAACCCTTACCAGCTCTTCCTCTTTCCCTGTCTTCCAAATTCCCAGTACCAAAGGTGGTGAACTTCCATTTAAAAAAAAAAAAAAAGGTCATTTCAATGAACTGGCATTTACCTAACAAAAATTCTGTTACCAAAATCCTCCAACCATTTCTGCCAAAATCTGAGGCCCTGCAGAGCTGCCACCCTGGCACATGCACATTCACATGTGCATACAATACATGCAGATGTACATATACCCATGCAGGTTTCGCAAAAAGTTGGTACTAAACTCCAGCCATGGCTGGAGAGCAGGAATGCTAATCAATTCTTATTTACCACACTGTCAAAAGGTAGAGTTTGCAGAGTGCCTGGTGTGGTCTCTTCCTCCATCTTGCTGAAGATGCAGAGTATGTAGAAATGTGAAGTGAAAAAAAAAAAGCAGGTTATTCCCAGGGGTGTAATTGGCCAGCAGTGCCTGGATCACAGCCAGAAGATCAGAGGAAGAGAGGAGAGCACTGAGTAATGAACCACATGCTTTTAATTTCACTTAAGAACTCAAAGCAGGAAAACCTGAGCTGTATCCATGGGGATTGCAATCAATAGCCAAGCAGATAACAAAGAACTAGTGCTTGGGATAGAAAACTGCCTGGGCCCATTAGTTTATTGCTCGGTCTTTCTTTGGGGACTCGCTCTTTCTTGCCTGTGTTTTTGGCTCCAGCTCTGAATCCTTCAAACACTAGGGAGCAGCAGCTTCCTTTGAAAACCTCCTGGCTGCACGGTGGGGCTGATGCTGTCAGCTTTTGCCATGTGCCAGCCCTTAAAATAAAGAGAGAGAAGCGGGGGAAAGGGAGGGGGGCTGGTGGGAAAGCGTTCCTGATGATAATTTGATTGCATGCATTAATGATCAAAGTGTTGCAGACTAATTACCAACACTTACCTCTCAGATATTAAGTTATCATTTATTCCCCCCCTCTCCAGCTTTAGCTTTGCATCTACCCCCTGTTCAGGGTGATCATCTGCAGCCTGACACCTCGACCTGCACCCTGACACACTGACACCCCAGGCAGCCTGATGAGCTCCCACCAAGGCTCTCGGGGAGCATCCCCTCCACAACACTGCCATGTGCTCCCTTTGGTGGA
Organism: Balaeniceps rex; assembly: GCA_013401315.1. Taxonomy (NCBI): domain Eukaryota; kingdom Metazoa; phylum Chordata; class Aves; order Pelecaniformes; family Balaenicipitidae; genus Balaeniceps; species Balaeniceps rex. The sequence continues at coordinate 164,088 of VYZW01015411.1, forward strand.
TACTTTCCCATTTCAGGGGTCTTAGGGAACCAGGTCAGCCTGGGAAAGGGTAGCAAGAGCAGGTTTTGCCATGATCTAGAAGGGTTATTGGGGAAAAAAAAAAAATCAGCCACCTCCTCTTCTTCATCACATCTCCAAAGATTAATCCCTTAGGGTGGGTACCTCGGTGCAAGGTGCCTGTGTGGGAGTGGTCCCAACTGGGTACCCACCAAGCCAGAAATGCAAATAATGGCAGTCCCAAACAATGTGCTTTTCGATGCTTTTTCCAGCATCCATTTTAACTAGACAAATGCCAGCCTGCTGCCATCTGGTAGCAAGAGGTACTAAAAGCCTGAGTGAGGAGCAGAGGGAATCTGGGGCATATTACCGGTTGCAAACAGGTTGCAGAGGAGGAGATTTCTTTTTAACCTAGGCTTTTCATACTCAAAAATGAACACAAAGGACTCTGGTAATGATGGGAACTGAGGAAATACTCCCTCAAATGCCCTCTCTGCCTCTATCCTTTGTGGCAGCAGGAAAAGCGTCCTTGCCTCTTTCAGTGCCTGCTTTCTCTGGGGGAAGGGCAGGCAGGAGCAAATGCTGGTTTGGATTTTATTTTATGTTTTTAATTAGATTATCTTTAATTGACTAACACCTTCCCCTGAGCCATCTTGCTCTGCTCAGAGACAAAATACCACAGAATTGGCCCATTTTCCAAGAGCACTGTGGTATTTCCTCTCTTCCTGCAGATAAATAGCCTCCATGCAGAATTGGCTACCTGCTTGCAACTACTAGAAATAACCAAAAAACGAGGACTGGATTCATAACCGGTGGCAATCAGCTTAACCTGAGTGCTGTCAGAAGAGTTGCATGCCTTCTGCATGCTGCTAAGGAGCGCTCTTAATGTATGCAAGGGACTATTGCTCTTTGTCCTTTTCCACCCGACTCCTTCACAGGGTGAAGCTAAAGTTGCTGCAAAATAAAATCTTCAGAGCTGCTAGTTCTGCGGTGGTGCTCGAGACACAAGTAGGTCCACACGACCTTATGGCTCCTTCATTCTGGAGCATGGCTGTGTCTGTGGAGGTTCCCATGCACGCAGCTCGATGGTCAGCATCTCGGTGATGTTTGCAGGCAGCGGCACAATTGGTTGAAAGCATCGAGAGCACGGTGAGGCAGTTTTGTTGGAGCGCAAGCACAGCAGATGAGATGTCACTCTGTTTACTTACACGTACTGTGCACAAACTGCCCATTATTGGCATTGCAAAGTTACTGTCTGCAGGAGGCACAGCATCGTCTTTCAAAAGGCTGTAATGAAAGTGGGTCAGACATTTTCCCTTCCCGGGGCAATCCTTTAGCATAAGCAGGGATTTAAGTGTGCACAATTCCCATTATCTGCGATTGTTATATTCTTTCCTACAAAGAAAGGGCTTCATAATTTGACCAGATCTGTCAAATGCACACACAGCGATGAAAATGGCCCATCAGATGATAGGGGGTTGCCCTTTCAGTGCTGAGGAAGGGCTCAGCCCTCCTGGGAGAGGATGATTCCAATCCTGAACTGATAAACTGTGCTTGATCTTAGAGGAAACATTTTCGGGGGAGTCTTTTCATATGGGCATGCAGCTATTCTACTTATTTTATCGCAGGGTAGAGCCCAGCTTGTACCTGGGGGGGTCTCCTTTGCAGCCAAGGGGGTGTTTCAGGCATGACCTAGCTGTTCCTGAGCTTCACAGCAGAGCCAAGGGCGAACCAGGCCAGCAAAAAGCAGACCCTCCACCCAGCCAGAAGTTGTCTGCATGATGCATCTCCCATAAAGAGAGCAGAGCAGTGAATCCAGCACCTGCATGCAGGAGCTGCACAACAAGGGACTGTCTGGACCTTGTCCAGGCCACTGGCAGTGGACCATCAGACATCCAGAAATATGGTACAGCATCACCCAAAGCAGTGAGGGAGTAAGTTAAAGCAGCAAAATGTCTGCCAGATGCAAGTCTCTTTAAGCCCCGGAAAAGCTGAGCTGGAAGCCATTTTAAAGATGCACCAAAGACCCCTATGAATGGCCAGTCTGAGATCATTTCCCCATCTCAGGCATTAACATTTGGCATCAGCTCTGCTCTCACTACAAACATTAGAATAAGAAGCAGAAAATGGGAACAGAACAGGAAGTGGTGTAAAAAATCCAGTCCCCATAGTAGCCTTAAAAATTACTTCTGTGGTTCTCCTTGAAAGAGAGAGTGTTTCAAATGCCTTTGCTGAGCTGACCTTGTTTCACGATGTTCTTCCTCTTTGGAGGACGCAAGGCGACTAGAAAAAAAGGGAATTTAATAGGAAGGAAGTGAGGAAGATAAAGAGGAATCCTGTATTGCACAGAAAGGGAAGACAAGACTGAAAAAAAAAATTAAAAAACCCATCATCATCATCATTCAGTTAAGGATGGGTGAGGTTGTTGCTCTTCTTGGGTCTGAAGGCAAGTTCTAGATCTGTTCTCACTGAAAGACAAGATACTGCAAATAGCTTCTGGTTTCTTATCCTCCCTATTTCCTGGGGACTCAGTGGTGGTGTTTCTCAGGTAGCAGGGCTGTCTGGCAGCCCCTGGGACTAAAACCTCTTCCAAGGATTCTGAGGTAAACCCAGAGGGAAGACAAGAAGAAAAGGAGAAAGTCCTCTTTTTTTTGTTTGTTTTGCTGTTTCTTTCAGAACAGCTGAAGGAATGATACAAATTCACTCTCAGGTGCCACATACTAATGAGCATTTGAGAGCTTCCATGTTTTCAGACTCCAAGGTGGATGCAAACCAGCACACGTACAAAAAAAAAGAAACATGATGAGACTGTTCCTCTCCACAAGATTAAAGCACAGCAGTAGTCAGGGAGGCAACTTTCTAGTGATGATGACCTCCAATGGATCCAATATTTATTCCCCTTCCATGGGTCTCTGCTCACCACTCAGAAAGATGATCTTTCTAAATGCCAACTCATCCAACTCTACCCCTGATCGGAGGAGAATTCAGTCTGGCTCTTACCTCCGTACTGGCAATAACGATTCTTCAAATGGAAATTAGCCGACAGATTTGATGATGATGCACGAGCCAGAAGAGAATACAGCTCACTCTGCCATAGCTCTGCAATCTCCTCAGGGAAAACAGGAGTAAAAATCCATTTGTGTTTGCAAACAAGATATGTCTTGACTGTTCACTGGGGACCTCTTGAGCAAGGAGGTGCCAATTTTACTGTCGTTTTTCTAGACATCACATAAAACCTGCAGCCCAAGTGCATGAGATATTTTCTTCTCCAATAAAGACCTTTTGCCCTTGTGTCCTATACTGAAAGTGTTTCAATTCCTGGAGGAATTTTTGTCCTTCCTAATGTGATTACTAATCTGGGGATCTCTCATGCAGAAAAGGAGAAAGGGAATCCACAGTTTGTGTATTTTCCTTCTCTTTCATTCAAGGCTGCAGATAAACACAACTGTTTGTCAGCCACACAGCTGTAGCTACTGGGTCTTCATCAAATCTACCAGGATGACATGTAGGTCAAGAAGGTTTTCTCAACAAGACAGGAGGGAGGACTCAGGCCTCTGAAGATCTTACCTTCCAGTAGAGCCAGTGAAATTTAGGACTTAGGCAGCTCCGAGAAGGTACTCCTAGCTCCTTGCAAAGTTAGCTCCTCTTGAAAATACCTTGAATGCATATTTTACCCAGAATTTACCCAAAAACTGGGTTTTACAGATAAACTGAATGGTTCCTGACAGTGTATTGTCTTTCCCCCCCACACAAGCTTGTAATTCTGAAAATGTACCTAGCGGCTAGGACGGACATTTAAGATTAGAGGCAGAAAGCTATTAGTGCTCTCAATTTCTAATTAAGGAGTAAAAATCTATAGCAAATTAGCCTTCTAAATAGGAGATAGCACCATAAATACCTTTGTAGACCTTGGGCTAAATCCTTTTGCTCCCACTGTAAACGACTGTTACCCTATGCTCCACGTTTATCTCCACAAGTGGATCTAATGCGAGAAAGCTTCATCAAATTCAAACAATGAGTATAATTTTACAGAGAAAATTAATGAGGAGCCTAATTTAAGACCTTGGACACTAACTCAAAGGAAAATTTAGCCTGAATATCTAAAAACACTACATAACAGGTCTGTGAAACTGGAGATGTGTCGCTCCACAGAAAGAAGAAAAAAGGACATTTAAAACTGGACTGGAGAAAACATCATGGCACTGAGGGAAAAGCCTGTGGTGAGAGGGGAGGACAGGATGAGTAAATAAGGCTTTTTGTCCTGAATTTTTGTCCTCAGTGAAGGGGGAAACTTCCTGAGTTTACAGTGACAAAGAGAATGTTGCTGCAATCTCTTTTCATTTAAATTAGCAGGTCATCCTGGGAGACGCTGGGAGGAGGAGGAGGGAGAGGAGGGGACCTGCTTCAAATGACTAAAAGAAAAACAAGGACATCTCAAAGGATGAAGCGAATTGCTCAGAAAATGGAGTTCACTTACATATGCCAACTTAGCATAAAAAGGCACTAAAACGCAAAAGTCCCTGAACAAAATACAGTGAATACAGCAAGTTGGAGACGTGGTCACAGGGAGTTTGTATCCAGGTGCTGGCTAAGTAATTGGGTCAATGTCTGCGGATTCATGAGTACAGGTGTCCCACAGGGAAGCAACAGAGCATGCTCGTAACCTACCCTGTATCTCCTGAATCCATCATCCATCCCCAGATAGCTTAATTCATTTAGAAGAAAAAAAAAAATCATTTGTTTCTAAACCCCAAACGAGGCAACAAATTTGACAGTGAAAGAGAGAGAGAGGCTGGCTGTGTGTCCTTGATAGGCTCTTTGCTTTCCCTTGGTAAGCCATGAAAGGTAGATTAAAAAAAGAAACTGATGTTTCAGACTTGCCTCCCCAAATTTTTCCCTTGTCATATCTGTTCTGCTCTGTTCTCCAAGGGTTTCTGTGGGCTGTCTGTTGCTCCCTGAAAGAGCAGCCTTTACAAAGGCTGAAAGCAGTATGCATTTTGCCTCCTGCCAGCGTCGTGTTTGCAGAGCCATCTTACTGGCAGCATGCGGACAGCAGATCTGAACGTGCCCCGTGGCATGCTAATAAGCCAGGAGGATTTGAGGAGAAAGGCTCTGGACAGGCCTGGGGTGCCCACAGGCTCAGATGGGGGTAGGTGAGCATGTCTGTCTTCAGGACGACCTCACAGAAAGTCTCCATAACCCTGCTGTCCTCCTCACTCTCTTCCACCAGCACCTTGCATGACATGACTAGCATCTGCCACAGGGTCCTCTCTCCAAGGAGAGAAACCCTTGTACAGCCAGCAGTTTTATTAGGAGGTCCTTTTTTTAATGTTCAAGCTCCTTCATGGTAATAGGGGAGGAGGTGAGTAGAAGAAGGGACCTATTTGGCACTTGGAGAGGGACTCAGCAAGCTTTGCAGTGGTCTTAATTGCTGTGGGATTTGCTGGCAGCCACAAACTGAACTCTAATACGGAGAAGCTTTCTCCTGTGGTTGAAGAGATCATAAATGACAGGTATAGAAGAAGTCTGTAATATTACAGAGTCTCTGGGTAGTGTGAAGACCCATAGGAAGGACCTTGCAGCCTAGACCAGTCACTGTGGTGGTGTAAATTAGAAGAGGAATATATCCAGTCAAATGAGTAGCTCAGAAGTGCAAGGGGCAATTGATACCTCTCTAAACCCGCCGGACGTGAGCATCGTTTTCCCCAAAATATCAGTCCAGGCTAATGAAGTTGTCTCACGTTATTTGCACACACACTGAAATCACACAATCCAGTCTGAGGATTATAAGACAATGACTATTGTAAATGTAAGATCATGAACAGAGTCTACTATTTGTCTTCAAGGCAATTTTGCTATTAGAGAGGGAGAAGAAAACAAATCAAGCAAATTATATTTGTTTTAAAATGATCAATCTCCTCATCTGACTCATTTGGCCAGTTTCCATGCTTGTCGGGTGTGACTGCCTATATAATTCTCCATTGTTTCTAATGACCTGTTCAGACTCAGGTTAATTGACCCACTCAGACATATTTCATTAACCTTCTTATTTTAATAAAAAGCACTTGTGAATTTTATAAATACTAAGATGAATCAGGATAAAAAATACAGTTAAAGAAGGTTCTTATTTAGCTGTTTCCCCCCTTGCTTTTCTCTGGGTAATGGCTACAAGCGGGCAAATGGCAGTAAAGGAAGATATAGTGCAACATGCAGGTTTCCTAATTGCTCCTTCTGGTTACAAAGAAAAGGCACAGCCAATAGCTGCACCTTCATCAGAAGGACATTAATTCAAAGCCCATTGTGTTTATGGCTATCTTGGATCAAGCCTTGAGATCATTTTAAACCTGTTGTAAATACCTGAAAAATGGGTAATTAACAGTCCCTTATGAAGGTACTTCCTTGACGACCTGAAGCCATAGGTGGAGCATTGGAAGGCATGGAAGAAGTGTTCAATATTTAACTCTCTTGCAAGCTGGGAGAACAATATTTAAGTTAGTAATAAACTCACTGGCACCTCCAAGCAAGGCCAGTGACTGGAAAGGCAGAACTCCCATCAATTTTCCTTGAAATACCTGTTGGAGAAACTCAGCATTTGATGAAATCCCTCCTGAAGTTCACTGAAACTTTTCACTCCCCAAAATTCCACTGTGGGGGGAGGATTTGTGATGTGTGTAACTTGACTGTGTCTTTAATATTGGCTATATACACATACTACATTACCTCAGTAAGGACTGTTTGGAATTGCACCTAGGAAGCAAGCCGTGAACCCAAAAAGACCTTTCTCTGCAGGTGTTCAAGAGATGATGAAAAAGCCATTCACTTTGATGTCCATGCTCAGCCCTGCTTGGCTTGCCAGATGGCTGGACCTAGCAGCAAATAGGGCCAGAGGTGGTGGCTATCTTAAAAGACCATCAGATTGAGAGTGAGGTAAAAAGGTGGCTAAGAAAGACAGACCAAACCCAAGCCTTTGGAGGACAGCACCTCAGGGGTAGCTCAGCACATACAAATAACTGATGGGGATGGCCAGCATCTAGGCTTGATAGACACATGCTTAGACCTTCCTATTCATTCAGCCTCCTTTTCTTCTCATTCATTGCCTCATTCCTATGCTAAAGCGCTCTGAATGGGCAAGTATGGCAAAATTAGAGGGCACTGTAGGAGTGAGAGAGGGAGAACCAAGGCAGTGGCAGCTTGGGGAGAGAGAGAAACACATCCAGAGTATGCTGGGAGGGATCTGCTCAGAAAAACACTGGGGAAGTCTGCAGCCAGCCCTGTAATTGTGATAGTCTTAATAATAAAGCAGGAGCACTGTAGAAGACAGATGATCCAGAAGAAGCTCAGGGATTAAGGAGAAAGCTTTGCAGAATTTTTCAGACACCATCAGATGTGCTTTAATATTGGCCAGTGCTTCCTGGAAAAGAGTGAACAAATAATCTGGTGTAAACCAATTCTTCCCACTTTGCCATATTTTTCTGCTTAGCTTTTAGTATTTTTGATCTTTCAAGCACAAGAAAAGGGAATGGGAGGGAGGACTCTGTTCTTTTCCTCTCCACAGGTTCCAAGTTGAATTAGCTCAGTTTTCAAGTCAGCTTCTTTGTTTTAATAAGATTGCATGCATATGTTTAAGGGTTTTATACTAACATAATTATGTATATAGATCAATAGAAATGCATATTATGAAGTAGGTACACAAGTACACCTTATAAAGGATACATGTTTTTCATACAGCAATCATTACGTACAGCTTAACATTTTGGTGATTGACACAACATTATTATAACTAAATTGGAAACCATCTTTTTCTGTAGCACCTGCCTCACTGTTTTTTGCAGAGAAGACGGATGGGCATTGTAAGACTCCCCACACTATCCCTTCCCCTTTTATTTTGCATTAATGCTCTGACGGGGGAGAAGGCCCCACAGAGAGCAAGAGTGGGCAAATCTTTAATTTGGAGTCTGGTTTCGGATGTCTTTATGCCCAGGCCATGTGCGCACCAAGACATGCCAGGCTGCACAGCTTTTACTTCTTCCCTGCATTAAGAGGTTGCACATACTGGTAGAAATCAGGTGGGCACCAGGACATCCTGGTGAAGGACACTGCAGTTCCCACTGAATTGTGCCCTGAATGCTGGCAGACACAACCTGTGACTGACGTCCACCTGGGGACAGCAGTGCTTATTTTAGTGCTGGTGTTAGGGGGTCTCTCGCAGCCTGCTCTCTTTGCTTGCTGCAACTCCTCTCCGCCCTGTTTCCAGCCAATAGTACGGATGGCCATTTTGGCAGGGTTATCATTCTCTGTGGTACCCTGGAGCCCAGGATACATTTAGACACTGTAATAATACTGATAACGATAATAATAAATAAAGCTGGAATCTTGGGGGGACATTTATTTTAATGATTCCAGCTCTGCCTGCTACATTCAGAGGTAATATCAGCTATCTGTCTACATCTTCTTTAATCTGGCCAACTAATTTGAGGTAGTATTTATCACATAAAGGCCCTGGGTATTTGCAAATCTCTCTTCTGTCCATTCATAAGACTCAAAACTTGGATTTCCTGAAGCAAAAGATCCCCAGGGCTAACTAGCCCAGGCTTGAGGCATTTTCAGTTTTGAGCTCTATCCTGCAAGTGGTGAGCACTTCTCCCTGATGCTGGGCTTGTTCACCACTCCCAGCATTCAAGGAGAACCTAGAGATTAATAAAGGAGTGGAGCAGGGATACAGTGATACGTATCCAAATATTCTCCCGTCCTCCAACTCTTCATGGTTCAGGGATGTATTGAGACAGAGATGCAATATCTTCCTCAGTAATAACCCAGGTGGACTCCTCTTCCATGAACATGCTCGTTCCCTCCCTGAACCTACGCAAGCTTTTAAGTATTCAGAATTTCCTGTGGGAAGGATTTCCACAGCTTAGCCACACACTGGGCTGAGAGCAACACCCGTGTGCTCACTCTGTGCCTGCTGAGTGCTCACCTCATTTGGTGGCCCCTTGTTCCACTCTTGGAAAAAATGGGTACTGCTTGGTCCCCCTGGTTTGCAGAGTTCACTGAAAAGATTTAAGTCTGGCAGCAGATGCCTGCACCTCTGTGGAAAACCCACTGAGCCCTCATGCATCTTGCAGCAGCCTGAGAGACATGTCGAGGGAAATTACTGGGCAACATCTCATCTGTGCTATATCTCTTAAGAAGGGACTTCATGAGCGGTTCAGAAACAAGCATCTTTCAGATGACTGAGGCCGCCTTTTTTGCCTAACAGGTTGTGCTCTCACACTCTTCTTCTCTCGCCTTGTCATCCAGTGCGATGACTCATGCAAATGAAGAGCAGCTGAACTTAAATAAGAAAAGTCCTTAGGGACTATCAAAGGGCACAGAACTTGGGGAGAGGGAGGGAAAAATGTATTTGCATAGTCATCATGACAGTCACCAGAGCAACAAACAATTAGGTTCTTCGCTGCTGCTGAATTAACAATGCTTCAGCTGCAGTAGCTGCTCCGCAGTCTCTATCCAGGAGAGTCAGCCAGGCCTTCAGGTATTTAACTAGCACTTGCAAAAATCCTCAAAAAGAGGGGAACTTCACTTTAGAGAGAGTCTGTCCTCCCTCAGGGCGTCCCTGGAGAGATAACTCCTCAACTCACCCACTTGGCTAATGAGTGTCAGTGCTACTCTGTGCAAAAGCTCCTCAAGGTGAATGCATCTGATAGGAACATACACAGATACAAAGCCACACAGAGGAAATCTTTGTTTCCTACAGAATGAAAAAAGGGTGTATGTGTATGGGAGAGCGCCCTTTCTTGTCCTTCATTCCCCCATCTTCCTTGCAAGCTTGAACTCCTTGAATAAAAAGGGACAGTGTTGAAATGGTGTCTCTAGGTCTACAAATGCAGGCTTGTTTATCAACATGTAGCTAAATCAGTACTGAAACACCATCTTAATTAATAACATGACCTTGTTAAAAATGGCATCTACCTGCACGTGCTAATTCCTGCTTATTTCTAAGTCATATTTGCTCCCTATTCCCAGTAAAAACAAGTGTTTACTTATCACCTCAGCTCCACAGAGTGCAAAGGCAAGTGATCCTGTTATCTTCCCAATTGCATTCTTCTACTGATGGCATAAGGCATGGAAAAAGTAGGGCTTGATTTTTCCAAGTCCCAAGCACAGTTTCCAATGACGATTCTTAGGGAGATCATCTTTTAGTTCTGCAAGTGGCTTGAATGAGGCTGAAGATCACATCCCTGCTGGTGATTTTTCCTTGCTGTTGTTTGCAGGGTCCCCAGCCTCAGAGCAGCAGGTCTCCCCCCTGCGCCAGAGCAGGGACCGTGTGTGGGAATGAGAAATGTGGGGTTCCCTCTCTGGGACCCCATGGGTCTCCCGCAGTCCCAGACTGAACCCTAATGCACAATACTGTCTCCAGAGAGCATATCTTCCTAGAGAACTTGCTGGTCTGGGAACCTTCCCATGGACATGCAATATTCCTCCATTTTAAGGAGGACGAGTGGAAGAATTGAAATAACAAAACAAAACTGAGAAATCCTTTCTGTCTCCTGGTGTCTTTGCTACTTCATTGCTTTATAATAAATGCACATTCCCAGCTGGCCTGAGGGCCCCTCTCTCCTGCCTGGGCAGAGGTGCTATTCATTCATGGTTCACAGGGGAAGGAAGGAGTCACATGCTCTCCTTTCATAGTTGTATAGCCCAGAATCAAGAACTCTCCCCAAGACACTATCTAATCAAAACCAGACACTCCCTCAGGGCACTATATACATTTAGGAAACAAGGACAGTCAACCCTCCATGACCAAACTTCTCAATGAAGGAGAGAATGGTCCTTTTTCCACCACACTCCCCAAGCTTGCTTGAAAAAGAGAACATTTTCCTCTCCTCCTCCCCAGTTCCCCAACCCCGAGTCCCAACACAAAAGCAAACAAATAGCATGCTCACAGCTCACCCTGGCAGAAACCCTGCTCAGGGGAGGCACCTATCTCTAATCCCTGCTCAAGACAAAGAGACTCTGAACATAACAAATGCATTTCTTCCTGACTTCCCCACGGTGGGGCTGAGGGAGGATATCCAGAAACAAGGCAGCAAGTGCTACTAGCAAGATGAGAGAGACGACAAGGGAGCAGGATTCCTGGGTTTTGTTTCCGGTCCTCCCACTGCTCACTGTAGGGAGTGTGGATAAGTCATGCTTAACCTCCCTCCAACACAGTTTATTTAATGCCATCTGGGTTTATTTTTCTGACGTTTCAAAAAGCTCATGCTCACGTTCACTTTGTTAGTGCCCATGTGTGAGATCACACATGCAACAAAAGCTAGCGCCTGCCCATCTCCAAGAGCACACAATCCTTGCATATGACAAAAGAAGACCCCTGGGATTGCTTGTGGCCTCGGCACATGGGCTGAGCGAGGTCTGGGGATCCCAAGGAGTGAGGTGAAAGCTGCAATGTGACTCCTGAGGGAAGGGTGTCTCTCATGTCCAGCTTTGCTGAAAGGTTGACATATACAAGCGGATCTTGAGAGGAAAGAGATATTGCTCTTCACTTTTCAGTCATCCAAGGCATCATCTTCTGACATCTGAGTGATGGGGAATGGGTTGTCCAGGGGGTAGTACTGGTAGGACAACTTGATTTCACAACGGCCAGCTGTAAGTCACCTTCCAGTGATAAAATCTCTGGGGCAGAGGCAGTCTTCGTTCTACCTATGTTGTGCCTAAGACTGTGAAGGCCTTAAATCCTGATTACAGCCTCTGAGTACACCCACAGGACAAACGTTGAGAGAAGCAGCAGGTTTGCAAGGAGCAAAGCCAGAGTCAGACTGTGAGAAGGAAGAGCCACTGAGAATAGGGAGTTAAAACTAATGTGTTATTCCCAAGAGTGTTTTGCTAAAGCAAAGGGGTGCTTAAGGATGGGCCTTAACTCCTCCGTTGTAAAGCACCATGAAGTGGAGCATGCCAGCCCTGCCACCCCGCTCTCTTGGTCCTCGGTGGAAACCCAGGACTTTTACCCGTCCCTCTCCGTTACTCAAGGCTTCTGTGACGCATGCACTGCGTCGGGAGGCAAGGAAGGGGACAGCTCAAATTGGAAAAGAAAGCACTGAAAAAGATGATAGGATGATTACATGTGGGAGAAAAAGAAAAAGCCCACTTTCCTCCTCACAAAGGGAAGCTGCTGTCTGATTGCTTTATGCAATACACAGACGTTGCTTTGTAACACACAGTTTTCTATCCAGGGTCCTCTTTTAACTGCTGCAATAGAAGAGGAGGGAGAAAGAAAGAATGGAAGTGGATTCAAGGCTTCTTCACAGAGAAATGCCCAGCCCACATTACAAGGCTTTTATCCACTCTTGTAAAAAATAGCTAGATCTGGTTGAGGCTTACAGAGCTCACAGTTCTCATTGCTACCAACTACCAAGCCCAGATGGCCATCACAGTTCCCTCTGGAGTCTGCCAACCACCTCTTAGCCCTTCTCTTCCTCTCAGTGACTGGTTTTTCTGTAGCTTTCCTTGCACAATGTCGCTGTGTCAGTCAGACCTACGCAGCTGGCCAGTGTCTCCCCACACTGTGAGAAAACAGCCATATTTTTAATGCTACCATCACCTCATCTAGCTTATAAAGGGCTGGAGGTGAAGAAATAAGAGCAGGAGTGTATGAAGCAGTAGTAAAAACGATGAGCAAGATAGGAACAAATCTGGGAGATTGTGCTGGTTTTGGCTGGGGTAGCGTTAATTTTCTTCACAGTAGCTAGTATAGGGCTGTGTTTTGGATTTGTGCTGGAAACAGTGTTGATAATACAGGGATGGTTTAGTTGTTGCTGAGCAGTGCTTACACTAAGTCAAGGACTTCTCAGCTTCTCATACTGCCCTGCCAGCGAGGACTCTGGAGGTGCTCAAGAAGTTGGGAGGGGACACAGCTGGGACAGCTGACCCCAACTGACCAAAGGGATATTCCATACCATGTGATGTCATGCTGAACAAAAAACTGGAGGGGTTGGCCGGGGGCGGCACGGCCACTGCTTGGGAGCTGGCTGGGCATCAGTCAGCAGGTGGTGAGCAATTGCATTGTGCATCACTTGTTTTATACGTTATTTTGTCATTATTATTTTCTTCCCTTCCTTTTCTGTCCTATTAAGCTGTCTTTATCTCAACCCATGAGTTTTACCTTTTTTCCAATTCTCTCCCCCATCCCGCTGGGGGGACTGAGCGAATGGCTGTGTGGTGTTTAGCTGCCTGCCAGCTCAAACCACAACAGAGATGTACTAGCTATGGTGATGGACAAAACTCCTTTGTTTTTTAACTGTGTGACCCTCCAATGACTTCCTCCCTTCTCATGACAACGTTAGTCACACACTCGCCAGTCCATGTACTAAGCTTGGCACCATGGGAAGCAGCTGTTCATGCCTGCTCTCCCTCAAGACCCTGTGTCTCTCCAAAGCCATGTCCCTCCAAAGCCTCTCATTCCTCATCTCGCACTGAATCCTTATTTTACACCATCACTCTTCTCACTGGCCACACATACATTTTCAGTAAAGATTTTAGCTGCTGAGAGTGGAAGAGGCAGAACAGTGTTGTTCTCATGTGCATGAACTTCTCTGTGTTGCCTCCTTTAGGAACCGATCCAGGGTTTCCAAATCCCCCAGACTGATTTCCAATGCACAATGATTTACAAGTGTCCCCATTGTCTTACCCGTGGACTCTCTTTACATCCTGTTATTTATTTTGGGGAAGCAGATTTTCTTTTTGAATGATGTGAAAGCATTTGCCTGACATGATGGGAATTTATGAGTTGTGACTCCCAGCTCCTCCCCCAGGGCCCATGAAAGCGGTGCCTTGCGCGGGGTGAGGAGGGGAGAGCAGTGTTTGCAGACAGAACCAAATGGACACGGCTTCCTGGTGACAAGAGATATTTATGTATTTGCCAACGTTTTAGTATAAAAATAAGGAGAGTTACTGAGGTGTGTGTAGGAGTACGGAAGGAATAGCAAACTCAAACACAGCCATCAATCTCCTGCCTGCCTGGGGTGGGGAGTGGAGGACAGACCTCAGTTACCCGTCGTTGTAGGCAACCACTACATAAGGATGCAGATGATGGAAAATTTTCCCAGGCTCCTGCTTTTTTTTTTCAAGGTCTTCTGCCCCAAGACCTTTGCATGGAAAAATGGCTCAAAGTAGACAAGACCTGTGTATGCTAATGCATTGTCAAAAGTGGTGCAAGAACATGGAGAGATGGGGTGGTGTTTTCCTGTGCGGAAGCTGCACAAAGAAGAGAGAGCAATTCAGGCTTGGTGATACCGTTACTCCTTGGTGTCTGAAGGGACTCAGCACCAGGATTGGTGGGCATATTTGTCAACCGCATTATGGGCAGTGACTATCAACTTGTGTGATTGTTACCTGGCAGCCTTTCACAGCTGGAGTGGTTAGTATTATTAATGTTCAGTCCCATTAAAGAAGTCCTAGGTTGCTTCCCTTCCACTTCTACCCTTTTGCCTTTTCTTTCTCCCTTGCTTCTCTCTTTCTCTCCCAGTGGTGTCTTTCTTCCTGAGCTGTCACTGCAGATGAGGGCTGAAATTTCTGCCTTTCATTTCCGCTCCACACCGAAGGTCTCACCCAGGTCAAGAGCCTCTCCAGCTGCATGGGGATGATACTGAGAGCACTTCAGGCTTTTATGGGCTTGGAGAACATCCTTGTTGACTCATGAATTGCTGTTTATGTGCTCTGGCGTGGAATCCAGTGGCCCCTCAAGTGTGTAATGCGTTCCTCCACCACCAGGTTTCTCCCTGAGTTTTGTGGGCAGTAGCTCGGGACCCCATGCAAATGCAGCATCTTCACAGCACCTCTGAGAGATAGAGGTGGTGGCACAGAAGGGTCAGCCAGGGTTCCCAGGAGCTCAGCACAGAAGAGGGACGGTGCTATAAAGGGGGAATGAAGCTGTCAAGAAAACTTGAAACAGAACAAAAAGTGTTGATTTATCTATTTTCTGGGGAGCTTGCTTGCCTCTTCTGTTTTTTACTTGTTTCAGTAACAAGTCATTAAGCATTTGTGTGTATGTGTGTGTTCACAAATTGTTTGTGGATAGTCATTTGGCTTGTACCATTTTGTGCTTTAATTGTAAAGGATGAGCATTTTATGGAAGCATATTTCAGCTTATAGGCCACCCTGAGGATACAGCTGTCTTGTAATTCAGTGTGTTACTGGTCAATGAAGTCTCATGATATTTATTTTATCTGTAGAAACAAAACTTCATTTTCCAAAAGCTGAACATGTCCCAGCACAAGAAGAGGATTCTGGGTACTCACATTTAGATGCAAGTAGGGAGACAGCCCTGAAGAGCAGAGGGGTCCAAGAAGGCT
>VYZW01015413.1:0-15562 GCA_013401315.1 Balaeniceps rex
GAACCATTCTTCAGCTTTGAGGAGGTGAGTTTTGAATATTAACCAGTTCTCCTCAACCCTTGTTCTCTGAAGGACCTTATCCCAGGGGACCAGGACCATTTTTCATGCTGGTTTGGTGATGTTAGATGTGCAGGAGCAGGGTTTATATGAGGTGTAAAGGCCCCTTAGCACGCATAGCGATCTGCCTCCTCAACATATCTCACATTAGACCAACTGACCAGATGATGAAAGCCTCTCTGGTTTTGCACAGGAATCTGACCTCTCTAGGATGGATCTGACTTGTTATACATGGGCTGATGGCACAGTTAAAGTGAATCCAATGGCTTTTGCACCTACCTTCCTAAAAGAAAGTTCAGGTAACAATTAGAAAGGTAACAATTAGAAGTTGGCAGCCTCCATCCTTTAGGAAAAGTGGTTTTCCACTGACACAGTCTGGAAACCTTTGGCTTATGTCTGCCATACAGATTCTCAATTTCTCTACTCTTTCTTAAGATAAAACTGGACAATAATTCAATTTTTATCCCATGGAAGAGTTTGATATTTTGATATACAATACAAAATATCATCATCAGAAGTATGACAGAATTTGACCAGCAGCTTAACTTCATTTCAGCTAATTTCATTAGTAGTTTACATTTGCCTGAATGGCTCCCATGCCTCAAGCATGTTGTGTACTACATTTTCCTTCTCCTTCATGGTTCAGTCCCAACCAGATGCATGTCCCATGACACACCAGGACCTCTAGTCTGCCACAACATTGTCTAAGCTGAACCTGCAATAGTTTAGCAGTGTGTCACAGAAAATGCGGTCTGGCTGAAGAAGCCAGCTCAGAGGTTTACTATGTCATGTATGCAAAACTGAGAATGAGAATCTGCCAAAGACTGTATGTCCTGTTCTCTTTGCTTGTAATTTCAAGCAACACGCTTGCTGCATTGCTCACCTTAATAACCTTACTCTCTGGAATTGCTTTTGGCTAGATGAATTTTGGGGGGATGGGGAGAAATGTGAATGAATTCTCATTATTATGAGCTCTAAGAGGAAGTAATAGAAAATGCTGAGTAAGAAAAAATTGACAGAAGAAAAAACATATATCATATTGTACTAACAGTCAAGCATCCCTCTGAAATCTTTTTCTCTTGAAAGTATCAAAGGGTTATATGCTTTTGGGAAATGTTTTAAGCCTGATCTTGCAAGCTATCAAACTGGACAGCTTTCCTGTGCCCGTGCATCATCGCATGGGTCACACACTCCAGCAGCGGAATTTCCAGCCTTAGAAGTATTCACAGACAAGACTGAGCAATCTGATCTGACCCTGAAGTTGGCCCTGTTTTGAGCACGAGGTTGGTCTAGATGGCCTCCAGATGTCCCTTCCAACCTAATTACTCTATGGTTCTGTACGACACAGCTGCTTCTGCTAGAAGAACCTTGAGATCTTGGCAACATGTTATTATTTCATGTGTATGCAGCCATGTTTTTTTAAATGATAAGCTCCTCACATACTCAGCTAAAGAAAGGTAGGCATCTCTTACATCAGTGTCACAGTGGCATTTTGACTATAAAAGTGGTGCTTCACAAATGTCAGCACTGTGAGTTTCCAATTTTAAGGTTCTGGTCTCCTCCACTGTGCTGGTTTTGGCTGGGATAGAGTTAATTTTCTTCACGGTAGATACTATGGGGCTATGTTTTGGGTTTGTGGCGGAAACAATATTCATAATACAGGGATGTTTTAGTTATTGCTGAGCAGCGCTTACACAGAGTCAAAGCCTTTTCTGCTTCTCACACCACCTTACCAGCGAGTAGGCTGGGAGGGCACAAGAAGTTGGGAGGGGACACAGCTGGGACAGCTGACCCCAAATGACCAAAGCGATATCCCGTACCATATGAGGTCACGCTCAGCAATAAAAGCTGGGCGAAAAAGAAGGAAGGGGCGTATGTTCAGAGTGATGGCATTTGTCTTCCCAAGCCCTGCTTTCCTAGAGATGGCTGAACAGCTCCCTGCTGATGAAAAGGAGTGAATGAATTAGAATCATAGAATCACTTTGGTTGGAAAAGACATTTAAGAACATCAAGTCCAACAGTTAATCTACCACTGCCAAGTCCACCACTAAACCATGTCCCTAAGCATCACATCTACAAGTCTTTTAAATACCTCCAGGGATGGGGACTCAACGACTTCCCTGGGCAGCCTGTTCCAAAATTTGACAACCCTTTCTGTGAAGAAATTTTTCCTAATATCCAATCTAAACCTCCCCTGACACAACTTGAGGCCATTTCCTCTCATTCTATCGCTTGTTACTTGGGAGAAGAGACCAACACCCACCTCGCTACAACCTCCTTTCAGGTAGTTGTAGAGAGCAATAAGGTCTCCCCTCAGCCTCCTTTTCTCCAGGCTAAACAACCCCAGTTCCCTCAGCCGCTCCTCATAAGACTTGTGCTCTAGATTCTTCACCAGCTTCGTTGCCCTTCTTTGAACACGCTCCAGCACCTCCANACAATGCACGGGGTTGTTGTGACCCAAGTGCAGGACCTGGCACTTAGCCTTGTTGAACCTCATACAATTGGCCTCAGCCCATTGATTCAGACCATCCAGATTGCTCTGTAGAGCCTTCCCACCCTCAAGCAGATCAACACTCCCTCCCCACTTGATGTCATCTGCAAACTTACTGAGGATGCACTTGATCCCCTCTGCCAGATCATTGATAAAGATATTAAAAAGAACTGGCTCCAATACTGAGGCCTGGGGAACACTTGTGACCAGCCACCAGATTGAACTCCATTCACCACAACTTTTTGGGCCCAGCCATCCAGCCAGCTTTTTACCCGGTGAAGAGTACACCCATCCAAGCCATGAGCAGCCAGTATCTGTCCAAGGTAACAGTTCTGCTCCTCCCACTCCTTACTTCTCCAAGAATCAAAAACTCTATCATTTCATGATTGCTATGCCCAAGATGGCCTCCAACAATCACATCACCCACAAGTCCTTCTCTGTTCGCGAACAACAGGTCCAGCAGGACGCCTTCCCTAGTTGGCTCACTCACCAGCTGTGTCAGGAAGTTATGTTCCACACACTCCAGCAACCTCCTAGACTGTTTCCTGTCCACTGTATTGTATTTCCAGCAGACACCTGGTAAGTTGAAGTCCCTCACAAGAACAAGGGCTAGCGATTGTGAGACTTCTCCCAGATGCTTATAGAATATTTCATCTGCCTCTTCGTCCTGGTTGGGTGGTCTATAATAGACTCCCACCATGATATCTGCCTTGTTGACCTTCCCCCTGATTCTTACCCATAAACATTCAACCCTATCATCACCATCATTAAGCTCTAGACAATTAAAACCTTCCCTAACATACAGGGCTACCCCACCACCTCTCCTCCCTTGCCTATCCCTACTGGAGTTTATAGCCATCCATTGCAACACTCCAGTTGTGTGAGTCATCCCACTATGTTTCCGTGTTGGCAACTATATCATAGTTTTCCTGCTGCACAATAGCTTCCAGCTCCTCCTGTTAGTTGCCCATGCTGCGTGCATTGGTGTAGATGCACTTCAGTTGGGCTATTGATCCCACCACCTTTTTTGGGGGAGAAGCCTTAATTCCTACGTAATCATTCTCAGGCGCTTCTGTGGTTTCTGACACACCCATAACCCTTGTGTGGTTTCTGCCCCATGGATCTCCATTCCCTACCTCCACTGAGATGGCAGACCAAAGGACCTTGCTAGCACACCATCCCTCAAAAGTTGGCGTCCTGCCCCCAGGGGGCAAATTCCTTGTTTTGCTTTGCTTGCGTGTGCAGCTTTTGCTTTACCTATTAAACTGTCTTTATCTCAACTCACGAGTTTTCTCACTTTTACTCTTCTGATTCTCTCCCCCATCCCACTGGGGGGAGGGTGAGCAAGCAGCTGTGTGGTGCTTAGTTGCCGGCTGGGGTTAAACCATGATATCCACATATATAAATGGAGGAATGAAAGACCTTCTTCCTATATTTACTATACTCTAGAAATATGATGACACTTTGGAAAGTGCACAGACCTGTCTGGTTCCATCCAACATATGTATCTGTAAAGGCAACGGCCCTTTTTGAAAGAAAATGAATGTTTATGCCATGAAAGAACTGATGATTCATTGGCTGTACGTCTGTTCCTGCAACTGCTGAAGAAGAAGGGAAATTTTTCAACACTAAACTAAGAAATATAAAGTACTAACAAGTACTTACTTGCTGAAAGAGGTTGAGTTGAATCTCTAGATCCGGTACTTCTTGGAGATGTTTATTCACAGAAATAATTAACCAATAAAACAAATAATCTACTGCAGCAAACAGAAGCCAGATGCAAAGATGAATAATTACAGGGAGAAAAAAATACTGCATGTTTTTTCTGTCCTTCCTTGTGAGGCAGAAAGATGGGATTGTCACATAATCTTTTCTTTCTTTTCTGTTAAGTGGCAGAAGGTAGGGTTTTTGCTGTTGCTTTTGGTGCTCATCAAATGCGATGAACTCTTTAGTGATATAAGTATTCTTAAATTTGGCACTGTGAGAGCCCACAAATTTTTTGATAAAGAGGCCAGTTCCAAAAGAAGCTAGAAAAATCCCCACTATAGGCAATACTTTCTGACCTATACAGGGCAATATAGTCAGCATAAAAGATACCTGGTTAGCAACTCTCTGGATTTCCTGCTTTGTGTCATTTAGCTCCTGTTTTAATGCATCACCTGAAATTGAATAAGATGGTGTGAATTCATGACGTAGGAACACTAAATCTTTAGCTAGTTCAGTGGAAGTCTTGACCGCCTCATAAATCCATTTTACTGCCTCAACATAATATTCTATCAAGGCAAATTGTTCATACTCCAAATGACAGGTTATACTGTCTGCCAGAACCTTTAGGTTGTGAAAAATATTTTGGATGTTGCCGGCCACCACAACACCTGTGCCAGCAGTAATAAGAGCGTTCCTGCCTTTTTGCAGTCCGCAAGAAAGAAGGAACAGGACACTAAAACAGCGCAGGTGCTTGAAACAGGAGAGCGCGATAGAAAGTGAGATCCAGATGAATCCAGAAACCAATAAGGGACCCAAAGGGTGGTGTGCCAGGGAGAAGTGCATGATAAGGAATAAGAGAAAGCTTGAGAGGAAGCCAACTGCAGAGCAAACTGCAAAAAGCTGCATCAGATACTTCCAGCCAGGCTTCCTTTCGGATACAAAAATTCCCCAGGCATCCTGGGCTATTGAGACAAATGTTTGCATTTTCTTCTGATTGCTGCTGACACTGCGATAACTCAAACTAAAAGGAAAGGAAAACAAAAATACTGTTAGTTACAGGGTCACACTATTGATGGTGTGCTTTTAACTGGCTGATCAATAGTACTTCACCTTGCAGGTCTGACTCACATGGGGGCTGAACCACCCCGAGTGAGACAAAAATCTTCATCCCCAATATCACATATATAAACAAGGAAGAGATTACTCTAAAAGGTTTTGTATCTTTTTATCAAAGTATTTTTGTCCTTTTACTTTTTGTACACTTTGATTTCTCATTTGCTATATAGACACAGTGGTTCATACGTATGTGTTTGTGTATGTATGACGAGAGCATGAGAGGGACACAAGCCTCCCGTAGCACCCAGTGCTTCCCTGCAGATGCTATCTTTGCCTTACAGGGGCACTGGGAAGGGAAAGAGGGCAGCATGGAAACTTCCCATCGGTACGCCAATGCAGGGGAGTGTGGCTCGACCAGTAGGGAGCCGCCAGAGCAGCTGCCAGGGAGGGAGGGATGAACGGGTGGAGCAGCATGTGCACGCTGCCCAGGGATGGGGAGTGAAGCTCTCCTATTTCAGCTGGAGGTAGGTCAGTACAGAGGGAAGCAAGTGTGTCTCAGAGGCATCGTTCCTTCTTTGGGTCTCTCCTGGAATAGCACAGCTACAAATTGGCCCATATACACTTTTAACCCTAATTGCTTGTACTTGTCACCCTCTCTCCTGCCTACCAGTATTCCCGTACTGTAAATTACAGAGTAGTCCTGTGAGATTCAATTCAGTTTGATGGGAGATAGTCCAGTGCTCGCATCTTTCCTTCTTCTTTTACAATATAATATTTATAGTGCAATTTGTCCAAAGATGCAAGATCAATTTATATGCATATTAGCTTTTTAACGTAGTAGAACAAATGAGATACTAATTAAATAAAATAAACTGTTGCAATTTTATCCTACAATAGGGAACAGTTGTCTCTGCAAATACATCCTGAAGATATTACTTTGTCTTTTGTTTAGCTTGAACACAGCAGGTAGCCAGGAACTAAACTATTTTTGTACACATACTGTATTTTACTGGCATTTGACTTTATGAATTCTGCTAGCATTCACTGCACCATTTTCCCCTTCCTCTCATTGTAATTAGTTATTAGTTATGTCATTATTGGCTTTGCATGCAGCAGGAGTTGAGGGTGATTGGAGCAGGCATTTGAGCCCAGCTGGGACCTTCTTGGACTGCTGTGCTCAGTGTGTTGCTTTTCCTTGGCCTCACTTGGGCCTGATCTTTTGTAGTGCTGGCTGAGGGCTATCCTGAAAGATGCTGAGTGTTTTCAGTGCTTAATAGCTTCAGCAGGGATTAGTGGTGGGCAATAGCTCTCAGGGTGGCCTCAATCCCTGGCACTCTCACTCTGCTTGGGAAGGCTGAGGAAACTGCTTCCCTCCAGGGCCTCAGTGAACTCAGCTGTAAAGGGAGCATAACAGCAATTAGCAGCTCCTTCATAGGAGCGAAATCAGTTAATTAACGTCCCTGAAGTATTTAGGGAGCTGTAGGTAGGTAGAAGTCGCCATGTGTTTGGGAAAGTGGCGTAAGTGAAACGGGGAGGAGAGGTAGCATACAAGCCACAGGACTCCAGCTTTGCTGGTCAGCTTTGCCCTCTTCCTACTGAAGTAGAAATTAATGAGGCATTTTTAGGCAACGTAATTAAAAAGGAGATGTTCATCATCCTGGACTCAAGCAGAACGAGACCTAACAGCCAGCAAACCCTCCCAGTAAATCCTGAACTCCCTAGGCTGGATCCTTAAACAGTACATTCCGCCACATCTAAGAAAAATTGCCCCGTGCAGTGAATAGATCTGGAGTTCTGTTCTTGATTTAAGAAGCCATAAAAAATCAAATGCTAAAAAGCTAGCATTTATGTAATATTCTGCAAAAACTTCCGTGTGACAAAACAACACATTTTGAGTTTTGTTTTGCAGCACTGATTTCACAGCTGTTCTCAAGTATAGTTTCTGCATGGTTTTGTGTGTTTGTATGTATGGGTATAGTGTATTCCTCTTAATGTGTATAAGTATTCAGTAAATGGCTGCAATATGTGACTGGGAGTTTGGCATGACTGCATCCAAGAATTGGAGAGTCAAGAATGAAGCCTTAGAATTAACAAAAGCTGTGCTTCTGGGCCAGAAGGCTGGAGACTTGCAAAATATGGACAGAATTTGAAAATAATCAAAAGTCTCCTTTACTGGGCATATTCGGTGCTGTTATGTGAGATTGCTGCACTACTCAGCATGTACATGGCAGGTTTGTCCCTATCCTGCATGAACCCAGAGTTTTAAGGCAGGAAAGGCATCGTAAGGAGCCACTGATGTTTGGAGCCTGTGGTACAGATGCTCAGGTGTCTCTGCGTGATCACTGAAGGTTGGGAAGGGAGCATCCCTGTCCCCTGCAAAGCCTGTCTCTGAGCTCAGCCACCGCCGGGGTCAGAGTCAGGCTCACAGCATGCATCTCTGTGGCTTGTCTGACACCTCCATTTTCCCCCATAAGACATCAGCAACAGAGGCAGATATTCAGCACAGAAGAATCATGCAAAGGATGAAAACTCTAAACAAAAAAATGTGGAGGTTGAAAATTCTTGTATCAGCAGGCACTTAAACAGCTGTGAATGCTTGGGAAGAGAAAATAAAACTCTGTCTCAAGAGGTAGAACTAAATGTTTGGCTTGACTAAAGAGGTTAATTCAGTGCTTAAAGAAATAGTAAACCTTGAAAGCTTTCTGGAATGATTCCTCTTGAAAACATACATCACAAAAGCTCTCCTGAAGCTGTTAGGTGCAGATACAAATTCTAACAGCAGGCTGACAAGAGAAAAGCCTTCATTTCAATTGCTGTCTGAAGCAAAGCATTTTTTCTTGTGTCCTGTAGCATGAACTAATGTGGGGGCTGCTACCATTATTTATGTAGCATAAGGGAAGAATTATTCTTGGAAAGCAGTTTCTTGCCTTTAAGTGCCAATTTCTTTCCACCATAGTTTCTCGTGATGTATGCCGTAGAGGGGAGCTAGAAACTCTTACACTCTAGCTCTGCCTTTAAACCTGATTTTTCTGTAGGGTCCAAGGGGAACCTCTCTATGCCTTAGTTTCCCTCTCTAGGAAATACTTACTCAGATCTGGAAGTGTGATATTCATCTACCGTATGGCATGCTGGTAGGAGTAATTATGAGAACAAATTCTCAAAAGAAGCCTCTCCAGCAAGGAGTTTGGGCCATACTTCGTAAGGCTTGTGATGTACTGAAGTTAATGCAATATAATTAAGAGGGTTTTTTTCTAGTTTCATTTTAAAATAAAAGAGGAAAATTTTAAAGAGTTTTTAAGATCCGGCTTGTGATATTTCAGATATGGGCTACGGTTTTTAAGTAAGCAGAGGATAAGTACATAACATCAAGAGTCCCTAGAAAATGTCTTTCCAGCTCAGCCATGAGCCCTGTGCTAGAGCTGTGTAATTTTTGTACAGTACATATTCACACCGTGTATGTTTTCTTCCCTGCTTTCTATGGAGACTCCTCCATACTCACTGTCCAAGAAGTTAGGGCCACCTTCATTACCAATTTGGTCCTGTCCTAGTCCCTTGCTCACCCTGTATCTGATGATGGCTTGCTACAGTTGAATAGAATAGAATAGAATAGAATAGAATAGAATCGAATCGAATCGAATCGAATCGAATCGAATCGAGCTCAGTTAGAATGGACCTACAAAGATCATCTAGTCCAACTGCGATAGATTGAAACTCCTTTTATTTGCAGGGAGTATTTCTGAAACCTTCTCTACCCAGACTACTGCTTGCTTAAGGTGATTACCAGGCCTACATTTCTGGTATACAGATTAGCCACCCATGCAAACTCTTTGCCAATTTTTAATACAATGGAAGAAGCAGATGTCTCCTAAAAACGTATAGTGAGAAAAAGAATGGGATTTACTAAATAATTAGCTTTTTTAGTAGAGACACAGCTGATTTGGCAAAGCATGACAAACAGAATCAGCTCTTTAAGTCTACTTTCTATTTTGACACATGCTAACTCAGACAAAGCCTGGGGACTACAAGTCCCATTGAGTTGGGACTGATTAGTACCACACCATTTTTGCACCCTCACACAAAGTCTGACACAACTTTTCTCTGTGCAGCACTGTTGTTTGAGCTGATCTTATGAGAAGCATGGCAGTTTGGCAGGCCCTTTGCCCCGTGCAGTGCACAGGATCCTCACACATAAAAATAAAGTCTTATTAAGAGAGACATTATGTTAAATGGGAAACTTATATCCCATTGATTCTAAAGCTTCAGCTACGCAGTAATCTTTGCCTCATAAATCCTGTTTGGATTTTATACAGGAATTAAGGAAGAGAAAGGACGCAATAAGAATATAAAACCAAATACTTCCTTTTTTGGCAGTTTCAGCAGCCTTCTCTCATAGCCTGGATCAGTTACATTGAAATGTAAGAGAATTACTTCCCTTTTTTGGATACCATCAAAAAATACAATGCTGAACTATAGCTTAGTAACTTGCTTAGTTTTATTTCCTTTGGTCAATGCAGGGCATTCAGCAAAGAAATAAAAGCCCAATCGAAAATACAGCAACGTTACTGTAACTATCCCCAGGGCTTCATTGAGACCTTTGTCATTTCTCATGTTCACATTATTTGCTTTTAACTGCAGAGGGAAGGATAATAAATGGTACCAAACACAACAAACACAGGCAAGGACTAAAATATCTAATCAAATATGTGCACATAAGAACTTGAAATACTAAACAACACAGCAATGCAAATAAAAGAACAATTTATACACATGCAAAACCAAACAACAATAACAACTGATCAAGATCTCTTTTTCTTCATGTATTTAAAATACATGGCTCAGGAAAATTCTGAACACTGCAAGATATTAGTAAGTCGTTAGGATACCACAAATTGGTTAAATGTCATCTAATATCAGATGTCTATAGCATAATGTCCACATCTGAGCTATCTGTCTTTATGTCAATGAGGAGAAAAGGACAGTTACCCGGAGTGGTACTTCAGACCTGGTTTAGAAGTCCACCCTCACATAAGATGGATTGCATCCTATGAGAGCATTTTCTCTATCTCGACTATGAAAAGAGTCTGGATTACTCAGAGAGCGCTATCCAAAGTCAGGTGAGATTAACCTCTCTCTGTTTCTCTATTGCAAGCACAGGTTATATTTGGCTGAGCTGGGCACTCAGAGCAGGACACAGAAAATGTGTCGTGGGCAGCCATATAAAATGGACAGCTATGGGAGGAACATGAAACAAGAAATCAAATTTTCTCACTTATACCACTATGGTCCATGTTACGTTTGGAAGCTCCGATGCAGCAGACCCACAGACATATTCTTCCCTTAAAGCGCAGGCAGGAATGGAGGCACAGTTTGGGAAATGGCAGTTTGCCTATTGACAAAAACAACTCTACAAAACACAGAAAATTCCAGTATGAGGGATGGAAGGGAACACAAGAGGTTACATAGTCCCTTCTCCTACACATAATATCACTCACTATACATAGTTTTGAGAGAGCTTAGGACTAAATTGTTTCATGAACTTTAGGAACAGGCCCTCCAATCAGTAAGGTGACAACAATTAACTTAAAGCAAGTCCTTTTACATTAGAACAGCTAACTCAGTCCATGATTACTATCCACAGTTCCTTGATATTAACCCTAAAGTGTTACTTACAGGCCCTTCTGTAAAGCACATGAAGGATCTTCACAGTGCAGTATGTCTCTTGGTTTTGGTGAGGAACTGAGATGGGCACTAGTAAAAAGTTTCACATGAGTAATTTGTTTCCCATAACCTCCCTGAATGAGTCAGACACACTACAATTTTGAAATTATTCTGGTTTTGACAAAGATTCATGAGGAAGTAACTTGTGCACAAGACCAAAATAGTATATAATTTGCAAGTGCCACTTTCCACCTTTTTCTGACAGAGTAATAGATATCAGCAAATGAGTTCTGGGCCCAGATTTCAAAGAATTAATTTTATGTTGAATAATGCCTTAGGTCTAGAATATCTAAGTTATTTTGGGGCTTCCCATTGAAACTAGCAGCAATTCAGTGCCCAAATGACTTTGAAGCTCTAATCATTTTTACCCTACAAATGCTCCTACTGAGATCTGTGTAAATATTTTTGTAGACAATCTGTCAGAATATGGCCCTTAGAATGGTACCCACCTTAAATATCCAACAAAGACACACAAATTATGTACAAGTCCTTGGTTAATAAAGTTAATTGATATACAGGAGGGTAGAGCTGCTATTCAGAGAAATTTTGACAGTCTGGAGAAATGGATTGACAAGAATGTCATGAAGTTCACCCAAGGAAAATAAAAAGTCCTGCCCCTGGGGAGGAATAACCCCAGGCACCAGTACAGGCTGGAGCTGACTGGCTGGGAAGCAGCTTTACTGAAAAAGATCTGGATCTCTTTGTGGAAAACAAGTTGAACATAAGCCAGCAATGCGCCCTTGCAGCAAAGAAGGGCAATGGCATCCTGAGCTTATTAGCAAGAGTCTTGCCCGCAAGTCAGGGGAAGTGATTCTTCCCCTCGACTCAGCACTGGTGAGACCACATGTGGAGTGCTGTGTCCAGCAAAGAAATCCCAGGACAACAGAGCAATGTGATCTAGCTGGACCTGATTTTAGAGAGGAATTGAACTTCCAGGTTTCCAGAAGTCCCTTCCAACCTGAATTATTTTATTCTTCACCAGATGCCTTTACCAGTTAAGACTAGCTGTCACAGTACCATGTATATGTGCCATGTTCATATTCTGCATTTGCTCTAGGTAAGTTTAATGAATATTATAAACCTATCAAAAGTAAAACATTCTACCTCAGTAATAAAAAAAATCCACAACAAAATATTATTACTTTAGTAGCTTTGCAGTCCTAAAGAAAGGGTGAAATCGGTCTGTCTTCCAGGAGTTTATCTGCATAAAGGACTGCAGAGTAACTTAGGGATTGATGTTGGTATCTTAAATACCCTACAGCTTTTGTAACTTGAATAAGCAGACATATGATCTCTTATTTTTGCAAGACAGTAGTTTTCCTGCACAGAAATGAAAAGTTCATTTATTGGATGTGGCAGATGGATTTGTTTCTTGCTCATGGTACTGAGAAAAAAATGGTGAGAAGTGCTAATATGTGTTCAAACATGAAAAGAGTTTAAAATCTGGGAGAGATTTCATTATCACAGTGATATGGGAACACAACACACAGCAGAGACTTCTAATAACTTCTGATTCATTCAGTAGCCAAGCAAGATCATATTTCTTACAACTTTCTGGAAAATACATAAGAATCTTATTTTGCTTTAACTTTGGCACTTAAAATTTTACTTTAAATAAACTATTGGTTTCTGCAGACACCACAGTGCATATTTGTGTGTATGGGGGAGAAAGAAGATAATTCTGGACACACATCCTCTCCACTTGAAATGGGTCACAGGGATCCTGCCAATTATTGGATTGATCCATTGAACCAGTCAGTCCTTTCATTCAGTTGTCATCAGGGCTATCTGATAAAGAGGACTACAGATATACTTTAAAGGAAATCAAAGGCTGATATGCTGCTTTACAAGGACAACAGCAACAGAAAGAGTAAGAGGAGTCTTATCTACAATCTACTAAGCACCTATGATACCTTTCCAATAACATCCTCAATACACTGTCTCTTACAGCCACTTTCAGAACTAACTTGCAATTACGGTTTTACTGTTTATGTTTAAACTTCCAGATCCATTTTTGGAATAAAATGTATCCATTGCTTTTCTCAGAAATGTCATAGGTAGGTAGGTCCATTGCAGAGATGCTACCTGCTACACCTAAGGAATTCTAAATTGGAGATTAACTTTCATTTAGATTCTGATTTCAAAGATCCAGGGCTGTACATCAGGCTCAGTTCTGTCCTTGGTCTCTTTGTAGAGTCCAGTCCAATCAGCAACCACTGAAGTGCTGGCATGAACATNNTTTTGCAGCAGGTACTGATAGCACTGAAGTAGTAGGTCTCGCTGTCTCACCGTAAGACCAGGTTTCCCCTCCGCAGAGCAGCCATACCCCTGCTGTTTCAAAAGCGGCTACTGAACAAGTTCAGAAAGCTGGCAAGCAGCAAGATGAACATAGCTTAATGTTCATAGCATCTAAATTATGCATAATGTAAGGGTATAATTAGATACGGTGGACCATCTATAACTGGAGAAGGTCTCTGTTCATTATAGGACAAATGAATGAAATGATCTTTTAGCAGAACATATCCTTCATAATATTGTATAGGGGAAAATTCTGTAATGTGATCCAAGTAAATGCATATTGAGTCAGACCAAGTCTCCACTGAGCCCAGCATCTCAGCCTTGATAGCAGCATGTAGCAGATGTTTACAGAATCACAGAATGGTGATTCTGGACCATCTGGACATGGTCTAGGCTTGAGTGGAGGGGGTTTGGACCAGATGACCTCCAGAGGTCCCTTCCAACCTCAATCATTCTGTGATTCTGTGATTCTGAGATCCCTGTTAGTCCATTTCCCTGGCCTCTGAGGCCACTCCAAACAGCAGCACAACCATCCAGTGTATCAGCCAGCCGTCCTAGTTTTGTATCATCTGCAAACTTGCTGCGGATGCTCTATTAATGAAGCAAATGATCAGAGGGGTGGAGCACCTCTCCTATGAAGAAAGGCTGAGAGGGTTGGNGACTTTTTTTACAATGAGGGTGGTGAAGCACTGGAGCAGGTTGCCCAGAGAAGTGGTAGATGCCCCATCCCTGGAAACATTCAAGGTCAGGTTGGACGGGGCTCTGAGCAACCTGATCTAGTTGAAGATGTCCCTGCTCACTGCAGGGGGGTTGGACTAGATGACCTTTAAAGATCCCTTCCAGCCCAAAGCATTCTATGATTCTATGATTCTATGATTCTATGTTATACAGTATTGGCCCCACTATCAACCCCTGGGTCTCACCACTAGTGAACTTTGCCCAGCTGGACTTTGTGCTGTTGATCAAACAGCAAACCCTGGAGCCCAGCAGTTCAGCCAGTTCTCAGTTCAATCCACTTCATTGTCCATTTATCTACTCCATACTTTGTCAGCTTGTCTATGAGGATGTTATGGGAAACACTGTTGAAAACCTTTCTGAAGTCGAGGTAAAGAGCATCCACTACTCTCCCTTCATCCACCAAGCCAGTCACTTCATTGTAAGGCTGTCAGGCTGTGCAAGCATGACCTCCCCTNGGTGGTCTTCCTAGTAAAGGCAGAGCTGAAGGTGACACTGAGTACTTTGGGCTTTTCCGTGTCCTTTGTCACCAGGACCCTTACTGCACTTAGCAGTGGACCCACATTTCCCCATCTCTTTCTTCTGCTGCTGATAGACCTGTAGAAGCCCTTTGTGCTGCCCTTTGCCTGCCTCACCTGATTCAGCTCCAGGTGGGCTTTGGCTTTCCTGACCCCATCCCTATACAATCAGACAGTGGCTCTATATTCCTCCTGGGCCCCCTGTCCCAGCTTCCACCTCCTCTACACTTCACTTTTACATTTGAGTTTTATCAGGAGCTCCTTGCTCATCCATGTTGGCCTCCTCCTGCCTTTGCTTGATTTAGTTGGGATGAACCATTCTTCAGCTTTGAGGAGGTGAGTTTTGAATATCAACCAGCTCTCCTGGACCCCTTTCTATCCTGTGCCATACCCCATGGGATTCTTCCAAGAAGCTCTCTGAAGAGACCAAAGTCTTTCTCAACATCCACCAAGCAGTCACTGCTAATCACTTTCTTCATCTCTGCATGCAGTCTTGAGAAGGTACTATTCTCCTCACTTGGGATGCTGTCTGTCTACTAGTCAACTTTTATACAATGAAATTAAGCAGTTTATAGGCACAGGTTTTATCTCTTGGCCATGGAAATTTTGCAGCACTTTATAACCCCTTTGGGGCTCCAGGAGGAAAAGAGGCTCCCACAGCACCATTAGAAACAGTGGGAGTGTGCAACAGGACTTTTTTTCCATGACCAGCCAGTTATGGCACTGAAAGTTCCTTCATAACAACCCGAATGCTGGCCAGGTCAGCAGCTTTTAACCAAAGAACTGGGCCCAAAGAGGAGGGTGGGGAGGAAGGAATTTTTGCATCCACTTAGGCTATATATGAGAAAGAAAGTAGTTTGTGGTCATCTGAGTGCAATAACTTTTTCCACCCTTTACTTTTTCAAGAACAAGGAGTTGTAGGCAGGCTTTACCCATACTGACCAATTTGAATCAAGTTGTGGCAGTGACTGTCATTAGTGCT
>VYZW01015413.1:16559-70885 GCA_013401315.1 Balaeniceps rex
TTTCTTTGAAATGTGGAGGATGTGTCTGAGTCTGTTACAACTGATCCCTTTCAGTCTTTCTGGTCTCTGGAAGTTTAATTGCGTACAGGGGAGGGAATTGAGACCGTATTTGTTAAAAAAGCTTGTGGAGTTCACAGAAGAATTAGTTCAGTCCATTGCAAAAGTTGGGCTGTTATCTCAAACTCCCAGAAGCGCTTCCTTTGTTAAATCAGAATATTTTAATATGGACTGCTATGGCACCTGGTAATGGAAATGGAAAAAAAGAGAGTCTCATT
This sequence comes from Balaeniceps rex, assembly GCA_013401315.1. Taxonomy (NCBI): domain Eukaryota; kingdom Metazoa; phylum Chordata; class Aves; order Pelecaniformes; family Balaenicipitidae; genus Balaeniceps; species Balaeniceps rex. Next base: position 16,835 of record VYZW01015413.1, read on the forward strand.
TCTGTGTCTGTGCCTTGGAGCTAAAGAGGAGTCCAGCATTATATCCAGTAGTCTGACAAAAGCTTGAGATGTTGTCAGGGGGACAGAATGAGTAAACAAGGCACATGGTTTGCTGCTTTGAACTTGGTTAAATATGGGAAGACTTTCAGGGGTAAGGGAAGGCATTTCTCTGACTTTTCAATTCCTTTTCAAATGTCAGGTCCCTTTTTTATAACTCACGATTTTTGGGAGTAAGCCAGAAGTAATTTTTGCATTGCCAGAGCTGACTGATGTTAAGGATAGCTGAATCTGCTGGCCAGGTCAGCAGCTTTTAACCAAAGAACTGGGCCCAAAGAGGAGGGTGGGGAGGAAGGAATTTTTGCATCCACTTAGGCTATATATGAGAAAGAAAGTAGTTTGTGGTCATCTGAGTGCAATAACTTTTTCCACCCTTTACTTTTTCAAGAACAAGGAGTTGTAGGCAGGCTTTACCCATACTGACCAATTTGAATCAAGTTGTGGCAGTGACTGTCATTAGTGCTCCTAGCCTCTCCTAGAGAACCAAATAAACCTTTAAAGTACATACAGACAAAGCAGAAATCAATCCTTCAGCCTGAAAAGTGTCCTAACATTTCGATTGCTTAAGGCCATAGCTCCCTTCAGTGATACAGCATGCTGATAAAGATCCTCAGCTGGTCTTTCCCAACCCATATGGGACACCTCTCAGGTCTGCTGGTGTCACTGGGGTTTTTTGGCAGTTCCTTTAAAGCAGAATATTTTAGTGACCCACTCACAGCCCACCCTCACAAACTGTTGTGTCAGTACAGCTGTCAAACACATTTTTTGGGACCCAGGTGGATGCCTGCTGGCTGGAGAAGGCCGAGGCCACCAGGTCACAAACTACAGCACGAGCCTCTGTTGGGGGAATATTTTCTCTAACTAATGGCAGCTGCTGGGGCTGCCTGGTTCCTGGACTTCCCTGCTGATGTTGTCCAGTATTGGCCACTGTAAAATGGGAGGAACTGACAGTTTACTAACTTGAACAACAGTATGGTAATGGCTGTTGTTTTTTTCTTCTGCTCTGTCTGCCAGTGCAGTACAGATCCCTCTATCTGCACTAAAAAAGTGAGAATGGTTTCAGAATTAGTGCATTTCTGACCTCTTTTCCCATTTTTTTCTTAAACCCTGCAGAATGACTAGCAAAATTTGCTTGCACATAAAAAGTATTAAAAATGTCACTGCTCAAGATCCTACTGTTCCGGCAGTTCCTTAATGCATTTCTACTGATAATGATGCTGTGATTAACACAATTTTGATAACACCATGCTTCAACTATCGTAACATGCAAGCTGGATGCATATTTCTTTGGGTTTGTCTTTAGGATGCTGAAGGTTGCTTCCTTTTGTGACATATCTGTGTGCTGCAAGAACAAAGCGAGTTCAGAGCTGTCAACACTGTGTCGCATTGAAATCACTCGATATGCTGCTTTGCCTGCTTCTGCCTAAGGAAGACCAGCTAGCAATTAATAGTCCTTCCTTGCGGCTGGCTTCCAGAGAGCCAGGAAAGAAACAAAGATCAGCATCTGTAAATATTTGTGCTCTTGGTTTTGAGTCATGGTTTTAATTACTGTTTCTGTTTTACTGCTACAGCAGAAATTTAGATTAAAATAAGACAATTACATTTTCTTTTCTAAATATCTGAGGAAATGAAATAATGACAGTGGATCATTACTCACAGTGAGCAGAACTCCACTGGATGAGCAGTATGTCTGGAGCCAGTGACACAACAGCTATGAGCAAATGGTTCTCAGTGTGAATCAGGATTGCAGAAACTCACTTCTGATGGGCTCCAGTGAAAAACCTGATCCAAATACTGCTGAGCTTGGGTAGAGCTTGCATCTGATGCTGGTAGCTGAAGCTAACTGCTGTATGGTATAAAGGTAGTGTTTGAGTCACTATGAAAACACTACCTTGATGCTTGCTATAAAGAACTATTCCTGTAAGTTGTGCTGGGGAAGCTTCCTAATAGTCTCCAGGGAAGCAGTTTAGCAGGGAGTTTTCAGCTGAATAATCGTCATTGGTGGCCACACAAATCTCCTGACTTGGTCCCAGGAAAATGAGATCTTGATACCTCTCTATGGAGTCTTGATTGAGTGCCCAACAGATATCATGAAGTGACTGCCCAAGGCACAGATTTGTCACATTCTTCTTTTAATGAAAGCTGGAAATGCCTCTGCTGTTGTAAGTTACTTTACTTTGTTTACATTTCATAACTTCTTCTGTGTTGGAGATGTCACTCCCAACAAATTATGCAGCCAGCTACAGCTGCTACCTCCAACTGCAGAGAGAATAGGCATTTCAAATGAAACATAAAATCAACATTTAAAAAAGCACTGGTAGCAATTTCACAGTTATAATGAGAAGCTGCACCTGCCTAACTAGCTCTAGTAAAAAGGAGGATGAAGCCTGTGTGAGATCCTGGGTTAAGGGGTCTTCAATAACAACCTTATTTGTAAATAAATTCTTGCTGGGTCATGGCTGCCTGGTGGATTCCTGCCCTTTACTCCACAGCCTGAACTGTTGGGCAGATTCATGGACACATGCTTTTGGGCTGGAGCTTCCCCTGGTGCGGTCATGCACCTTGTTTTGGACTCTTGTGAGTCCTTGGCCTGAGCATTCCCAGCCTCCTTAGTCACGTGCCCAACTGCTCACATATTCCTGCTTTAACTCATTTCAAAATCACATTGCTTAGAAAAAGTATATTATTAAAAAACGTTAAAATATGTGGTATCACTGACTGGCTAGAGATTGCACAAGAGGTTATTCCAGAAAATCTGAGAGGGGAAGTAATCTCTGCAGAGCCATAATGGTGGGGATGGGCTGGGGAAAGCAAGGCAAGTTCTCAGACTCAAGATGCTGTGTAAGCTCCTGCTTAGTTGGGGGACACCTGGGGTTACTCACAAAGCACATTTTCCAGAAGTGGGTTCCAGATCATTTTCATCAGTTTAAAGTACACCCCAAGGTATTCATACATTAATAACTGATTTTTCATTCCTTTTTTTATTTATGTTTTCATCCTATTGTTCACTCAATACCCTATTATCTTTTTCACCAAAGCAAAAGATATGCCAGACATAAGAATTGACTCTTTTAAATCACTCTAAGGAAATGAAAAACAAATAGGATGCACCACAAAAAGTTTTTTGCACCAAACAGTTATACTGTAATGAAATACCAAACTATTCCAATCTAATTTTTCCATAATATATGGTATTCCACATAACTGAAGTCAGCATTGCTCCAGTGAAGGCACCCATACAGTAAAGACTGCCAAAGTGATAAAGGAAAAAGGCTATATGGAAAAAAGAGAAAAATGTAATAACAACATTTGTTGGACCATATCTTACCAGGAAATCTGATACATTACTAATAAATTCCTTACTGTATGCTATGAAAAGGATCAGTGAGATAAGGAAAGAAATAATGTAGCCAAGGAACAGCAACCGGATAGCAATCTTTGCTTAGAATAATGTAAGTAGAATTTATAATGGATCTATCAAAGCATCTGGCAATGTTGCTATAAAATAGGTCTGGCATTTCCATCTTTACCCCTCAGTTACAAGTTGCTAACTTGATTGAAACTTGCAATAAAGTATTATTTTCCAGCCTTGGATGTTTGAGTTTTGTTAGTGACTAATAAGAAAGCTCCTTCTGACAAAAGAGAAGAAAAAAAAAAATTAAAAAAAGAAAAAAAAAAGAAAAAAAAAGAATTAAAAAGTAAGGCAGCCTAAGGCTTACAAGACAATACTTGACACTATTCTTTCCAAAGCCTTTCCTTGTGTTGTCTACTTCTGGCCAAAGACTGAATTCTCTGTCTTCTGTTTTCTGACTCTCACATAGCTTAGCTAAAGAATGGCTTCTTTAAATTAAAAGAAAGGGGGGAGGAAGTGGTTGATGCAATAAAGTTAGTTCTTGTTCACGATTAGTATATAATACTAAAACCAGTATAGAAATAGAGTGTTTTAAGGAAGAAGAACTGGTAAAACAAAGGGGAAGACACAGAATGAAACCCACAAAGCGTTATAAAACACACCTTAACACACACAAGTTTGCAGAGTTATGGAAATATTTAGAATTTCATTAGACATTAATATGTAGTCTTATGGGTTCCCATCTGTCCTGTAACTTCACAGGACATGCCACCTTCCCAGACAGCCACAGCCTATATGAGCTACAAAAATATTAACAGTTCTCTAGCCATTAAACAATTAACAGCATAGTTCATCTTCTCAGAGGTATAAAACCAACGAAGGTTTGAGCCTGAACTACTTACGAACTCAGAATATGCATTATCCAGCAGCTCCCCCAGCTAATTAGGGCAAAAAGCTGTAGTTTAATGCTTCTGCACGGACGTGGAAAGGGGTAGTGGTGCCTTTATTTTAGCAAGAAGAAGAAGAGAGAAAAGAGACAGACGTAGATAGGACAGGAAAGGGAGTAATCACCATATATATGGTCCTAAAACTTAACCTTGACCCTCCCTGTGACTATCCTCCTCTGCAGGCAGGGTCTCGGGAGCCCCCGCAAGGAGCGGGACTCACAAACAGCACCACGGTTAAAGTGAAGCTCCTGTTTCTGCCTCGGCAGGGCCCTGAGCTACAGGACATCCAAGGGCTCAGAGGGAAGACAAATATGAGCAGAGCTATCCTGGGAAGGACCCGCAATAAGAATGATGACAAAGTGAGATGGGAAAGATTCATATCAGGCCATTATAGCTTCTGTAATGGAATTTTTTTTTTTTTTTTTTAGTTTAGTTGGTTTGTCTGTCTGGAGTCAATTAAATTATTCTTTATGGAAACAAGCAAAGAGAGACAGCATACATTCTACCAACTGGAAGTTGCAGCTCATGACAGTTCTGGTCAGAAGGAATACAGTAACTCAAATATGGAGAAGTTAAATGTTTGTTTATAAATAAAGTTACAACAGCAGTAAAAAATGAGCTCCCAGTGGTAAAACCTGAAAGGTAGGCTGCTGCTTTTCTTCTGACCTACCCAGAGATTTTTTGACCCCCAAATTCACTAATAAAATCAGAGGATTAGCTGTATGACATTTTCAGAGAAATTCGGTGTAGTGCAAAAGTAAAAGAAAACCTTTTTCTTATTGATGATTGTAAACACAGGACAACACTGCTAGTTGGCTGCAAAGAGGGAGAACGGAAGAAATTTTCTGTGGTTACACCATTTTTTGGTATCTTAAACCAATTCATTTTAAGTTTTGAAATAGGTCTGGTACAATGACTGCAGCAATTCATTATTTAAGTTGTTACAGGTAAGCACTTTTAGCATACATCTAATGAAGAGAAATATAAACAACACCACTAAATGTTAAAGTATGTGATTTATAAGAAAAGGAGTTTCTGTTCTAGCAGATTTACTTCCTTCTGCATTTCCACTGAAAGCAATATTCAGGCTTCCAGTATATTATCCTTTCTCCAGTAATCACAACTCCAATTACCATTTATCAACATTTGTATTTTGTTAGGAAGAAAACAGCTAATCAGCCATTTCCTTTCCTGCAATCAAGCAAAGATTGTGTTCAAGATGAAATAAGCCACTTTAGAACTACAAAACATCCTGTAAATATGGAAAAGTTGGGGGAAACATACATTTTATAATCAGCTAACAGGTTGCAGCATGAAAGATTTCATAGGTAATAGGCCATTTGACAGAAAACAGGGGTGTGAGGAGGCTTTGAGGAAGACAACTTTCCAGCTGAAGTTAGCCAGCCAGAGCCTGAGTTTTTCTCCAAGTGCTCAAACAATACAGATCATATGCCAGCACGAGGAAAATATGGTTAAAAACTGTTTTTAACCGAGAGATTTATAAGAAAGGTAGTTGTCTTGAGGACACATTTATGTTGAATTGTAATTACTAATGAGCTGAATTACACTGTGCTGAAAGAGCTTGGTTATAGCCATGATGCTAATAAGGATTGTTTGGAGACACTACCCAAACCTCCTGGAAGCAGAACAGGGAGAGAACCTGAGGCTGGTTCCTCCCCCGTGAGGACCTGCGGCAGTAGAGGAGTACTTTGCAAAGAAAGTTAGCCTGGGATATGCTCAAAATCTGAAACACAGATTATGTTATATGTTAAAAGCTCTACCATATGATAATTAAAATCAATAATTCTTGCTGAAAAACTTGCTCCTAGCTGACAAATGCCCTATTATGTACTTTTAAATGATCCCAAAGAAAGTGTCAGTGCTATGACAGAATTACTGCATTTTCTTTGCTTCTGGCATGCTGTAAATGTTCAAGGCCATTGGATAGGAATAAAGATGCTCGATACACTGTAATTACTTTTCCTTTTTCCTGATTTACCAGTTCTTGATGGATCTTCCCCCCTCATCACAATTATACTGAAAGCTTTCATTCTATTTTCTTTAGCCTTTCTACGGAGATTGTTTAAACATTAATGAGGTGAAATGTCTGTAAAAAGAAAAGCAACCAAGTCTTCTCAGTAAAAGTCAGTGAATATCCTCGTTTCACTGAAGTTTCATAAGAAGATTTATATCTTAGTTACTTAACTATTAGGTAGACAGTACAGCTCAGATTAGGAAAGAAAAAAACCTTGTCATACTTTTAGTCAAACTGATTTGCTACCATTTATTCAGAATACCAATGCCATGGAGAGTTTAATCTTGCTTCTATATAATAAGCCTGGTAACTATCGAAGTCTGTTACATATTAACTGTTCATTTCCTGTAGCTTGCTAAATGCTCATTCTCTTAAGATACAATTAGTTCCTTTCATGTTTTTAATGGAGAGACTTTTTTTTTTTAAGTGCCACAGTCCTGACGTCCCTACCAAGAGAAAAGGCCTAGTTCTCTACATCAGTGAAATTTATGTAGGAGGTAATTGGTTTGAGCCAATTGGCTTGTCCTCTTTTTGGCAAAACTTTAGGGCAGTTGTAACTGACCTTTTCCTACAGCTCCAGTCCTCCATCCAAGCAGAAAATCTATTTTTTAATTAAGACACATCGTGTCTCATAGCCGTACAAACTATGTTAACATTTCTAATAAACTAATGATTCCTTTCTTTATGCAACCCAAACAAATCATAGTTCCAGAGAAAACAATAAATTATGCCTTACCATGCCTCCATGCTTCCCCACTCCTGACTATGCTTCAGGGTTTTACCTTTCTCCCAGAGACCCCTTGTCACACAAAAGGCATTTCCTTCAATTCATGGGGTCTCTTAGATCCTTCTCCCTTTCAAAAACATCCAAACCTCCTGTCTGTATACTCTGTCCTCCATATCAGCATGAAGTCATGAACGAACCCCTTGTCAGGCTGTTGTTACTGTCCCCACCAGACCTGCTGTTTAGTTACCAGCCAACCCAGGTGCTTTGTTGGTCTGGCCATGCTCTTGCCCAGAGATTTAAGCAGAAGTGGTTTAGAACTTCACAAATGTCTGTTGTTAGTCCTGTGTCACCACCTCTGGGAATGTCAATCCAAGAAGAAGGGAAAAAATTGGCAGATTTGGCTAGTCCAGTAATCAAAATAGCATTTGCAGCTCATGACCTCAGCTGGAAATACCACCATAAATAGGATACGTATCACAAAATTGCCACGTAGAGATGGTGACTGTATTCCTCAGCCTGGACACATTAGAAACTGGCTGAAATGGGCTTGTCTCAGTGTCCATGTGAAATGATGCAGGGCAGGTCTGCCACGGTGGACAGATTTCCTTGAACCCTTCTACAGGGTCAGAGCTGTTACATGCATCACAGATGTTGCCCCCTCTGCCTTCAGCCAAAAGCCCAAACAGCAGCACTCTTGCAGCACTCAGCCCTACCAGCTCCCTGCAGCTCCCCAGTACCAACTCAGTGCACCCAGTGCTCTCCTGTGCTCCCCCTGCACAGTGGGAGAGGAGATAATTATTGGGAAGGTAGCAGAACTGAGGAAAAAACTAAACTAGCTATTTTTAAGAAGTTTCCCAGGAGGGTGGAGGAAGGAGAGCTTTAGCCTTGGCCACTAGCCCTGGTCCACTCTCATGCCATGGTCATTCACATACATAGTTCCCTCTTTCGACAGGGTTGGAGGCTATCCCCCATCTCCAACCCCACAGTTAGTGTCAGCTGCGCTCCCAGTCCAAATTTGTTTGTGCATATGAAGAAAAACAATGAGCAGACCTCGTGCTGTGAAGGGCAGACCAGATAGTCCTAGGGCAAGACAGCATGACAGAAGGGGCAGAAAGAAAGGAAGGAAGGAAGGGGTGGTGACCGTCTCCGCTGATTTACCTTGCACACTCAGGACCATGGTCACTCCCTTTCTTCCTTGGGTTTTGGTGGCTTGGGGCTTTTTTGTTTTTTTTTTTCCTGTCCAGGCTACATTTCTCCTTTTTCATATAACATAAAGAAAACTCACATGCTGCCTTGGCTATCGACAGCTGGGCTTGTGCTGGAAGAGAGGAGCTGGCTTCCCAAGGGATCATTTGGAGGATTTTGCCTCACCCATGTGTAAAGCCATGTAATAATTCTATGCACATTTGAAGTTTACTTGGCTTTTTGTCAGTAAAATACCTACCTACCCTTTAGGGCTCTTCTTTGATGGCCCTTTCTCATACATCTTTGCATTTAATGGATTTTTTTCAGCTTCTGAGTGGCAGGGTGTACCTGTGTGTGGGTGTGTGTCAGAAGAAACATAAGACCCTTCTACAGCCTGACTGAAATGTCTTCTTTCCAGTTGTCAGAGTGTTTTAAGGAATAAGAAGAGCAAAGCATCGCTTCAGATGATTGTACATGATGGATGCCAATGTGATACACATTACCGACAGCACTTGGTACAGTGCCCTAAGGTGCGTCTGGGTGGGCAGACACGGTCTTCCTGGGCTTTCCAGTGGCAAAAGAGTCCACTGCACTTCCAGTCAGTGGAAATCAGGGTTACTCGGCATGTACTCCAGGGCTTGCCAGTGATCCTTCACCCTAACATGACTGCAAAACATGTTCTCAAACTACACTAAACTGACTTAAAAACGCTTTGCAGGTGTAACTCCGTGCAGCTGGCCAGGATGTGTTCAACCCACACCCCAAGCTTTAATAATATTTTTAATGTAGCCGTAAAATTATAATTTTTGCAGAATGTTATAATTTTGTTTATCTAAATGTGAAGTACTTCATTTGTTTATTTTCCTCCCTTTAAACTGCTAACCAATACTTGGAAGACCATACAAAATGGCCTACGGATTTTTTCCCTCAAAGTTTAAGTTCTTTACTTGAAAAAGGTTGAGATAAATGGCTTTAGTGATACAAATGCATCACATTAAAACAAGTTATTAGCCTGTGTGTCAAAAAACAATGGAACTTGTTTCTGTTCCCCAAACTCAAAATTATTGTGTGTATTTTATTTTGTTTTTGTTTTTAATTAAAAATCCAGTACAGAATCTTTTGTGTTTGTGGTAATTATTCTGAACTTTGTATCCCAAAGGAGAAACGTGTAAATAGTTCACTCTTTTGTGGCTATTTGTTCCTGCCATTAGCTCAGGAAATGTGTTTTCCAAGCTCTGCATTAGTTTAGCCAACTGGTGACAAAAGTAGTCATTTGTGTTAACACAAGCGGAGCAGAGTTAAGCAACAGAATAGACTACATTTCTGAGTAACGTAATATGACCATCTGAGGAAATAGTAGTTGTACAAAATGTTTTGTCTTAAGTGTATTCTTTATTACCCATGTGCTTGTTGTCAATGTGGATGGAGAATGGTTTATAAATCATTGACAGCTGTCACTGGAAACGTTTATATTTTGAGGACTTTTCAATCTGTCCTGCTGTCCTTGGAGTCAACATGGACGCTACTCTCAACTTATACTGTAATGAACAGGGGGATTTAGGTTTTATCCAAACATATATCACACTACCTGCTTTGGTTTTGATGGATCTACTACAAACTCAGCCCAGAAAGGTGGCTGAGGCTCTGCCCTGAGCCAGCGAGGCTGCAGCACACGAGCAGCAATGCTGAGTGCCACCTATCAGCCATCAGAGGGGAAATAACCAAGTGATCCTTCACCAGCACAAATGCAACTGGTAGGGCAGCATGGCACAGGCATTCAAGAGCTACCAAATCAACAAATCTGGAGAAAAAGGGGTGTGGATAAAGCCACATTCATTTGAGACAGAAACTCTAAACTCAGTCCAAGTCCATCAACTTACAGCAAGTCACTGTGGAGGTAAAAGATACAGTACAGACAGTTTGCACCCTTTGGGTCCATGGAGAGTGCAGGACAGACCTGGATCCCAGTGGTACTGTGGGACTCAGGGCAGCAATAGCTGCCCGGCAGCGGGGAGCCGCCTGCAGAGCTACCCGTGGTTGCTGGAGAGCCCTGCAGTGCCCCTCAGTCCCTGACAGCTCACAGGGACACAGATGGGGTCACAGCCCCCGAGCTCACACTGCTGACAAACTCCCGCGGGGCTCTGGAAGTGCAGACTCCCACCAAGCTCTCCTCCTGGCCATCCTCCATCTCCACATCCTCCAAGCCCCTGCTCCCTCCCCACATCCTTTCCCTCTCCCCACTTCTCCTTTGGGGCCCCCAGGCCTCCACTTCTGCTACCTCTGCTGCCAGCCTGCAATCTTGGCTGATCCCTGATGAAAAGCCAGCCTGGGTTGGGGCTGGCAGCACCCATGTCCCTGTGGGCAGCCTGCCACCACCCTGAGCTCCCTGAGCTCCCAGCCCCATAATGTGCCAGCCCATGCTTGGCAGAGCCCACGCCCCGTGCCAGGCAGCTGTCTGCTTCTGCAGTCCTGGAAATACCTTTCCGAGGCACTTCCCAACTTAATATCAGGAGTCAGCATGAAATAATGCTGACAGATTATTTAGAGTGGCTGGTATGCACTCTCTCTTAAAACCACCACCACTAAACCCCTACTGTTCTACTGTGTTCAAATACTCCCGTTTTACACCAAAGACAGGAGCTCGTCCTATAGCAAACTATTAAATTCAATAAATCCTGCCAAGTAGTCTTTTGCAGTAATCCTGTAGGTTAAAATTTCACCACGGTTTGCACTTCAAAACTTGAATCTCACAAAAGGTGAGTGGTTTGTCAAACATGTGTTGTGTCAAACTGAAGAGCTTCCCATTCCAGCCTGCCCCATCAGGCCACGTTACCTGGACACTGATGTCCGTACCCCTCAAGTCCCCTCCCCAGCAGAAGGCTGGACTAGAGCCCTACTTAGGTCCCATCCAACCTGAATTATCCTGTTATCTCATGATTCTACTATTCCTCCTCGGGTACAGGACTTTGCATTTGCGTTTGCTGAATTTGTCCTTTTGCCCTATTCCTCCAGCCTCGCTAGGTGTCCCTGAATGGAAGCACAGCCCTCGAGCATATTGGCTGATTCCCGCCCCCAGTTTTGTAATGCAAACTTGATGAGAGCAGACTCCACCACCTCCTCCAGGTCATCAGTAAAGATGTTTAAGTGGGCAGGTCCCAGGATAGACCCTGCACTCTACTCCTGCAGCACCCAGGTGGATTATGGCCCATTAACCACTGCCCTCTGAGCCTGACCACCCAATCAGTTTTTAACCCATCTATCCATTCAGACTGTCACATCCTAACCTTGATACTTGAGGACTTAATGTTTGGAAAATAGAGCACATGCTATGCCAGCTTTTACTTCTTGAGCTTTCTAAGAACTGCCATGTGGGCCTGTTCATCCATTTTTCATGTCAACTCTAGAGCCTTTAAGAGCTTCATCACATATCCTTTCCTTGTCTTGAATGTGTCTTAAATGAGTCTGACCGATAGTGCAAAAACACAGATCATACAAACTTTAGCTGGATATTAAAGTCAGAGTAATCTTATGCATCAACTAGGTTTAGAAACACATTACATTGTAAATACCCTAAACAATGACTATTTCATTGATTATCTTATATGACATTGTAGTTGACAGCTGGGAGTTTTCTCCTGTCTGACTGTTATCATTGACCTGTAATGCTTGTATTTTCTGTAATGAATCAGGGACGCGTGAACAAGAGGAACTAGAACTATTCTGCCCCTCACAAAATACTGGTCTTTATAACAGAGTGTGCTAGGGAAATGAGACATTTGCAAACTAAAGACAAGTAGGCTTGGCTGGTTTTGTGCTGCTCTGGCAATGCAAACATGATTTTGCCGGCCAGTGTGCTCTGAGTGCTTTGGTCTGTTCTGAATGTCTCCTTAAAAGTTGAAAAAATTTGAGTGGTTTTACCACCAGGCTCCATAACAGCAAAACATTAAAAATAGCAAGGGATGTTGTTCAGTGTTTATTTATGAACTCTTTACTAACTTCTAAAGCCCAAAGATATTTCTAGACAAACATGTATATTAAAATGGAGATAAAGCTGCTCATCAGCAATGTAAGAGTAAGAATGAAACACATACCCCAAATCACTTATTCTGAGGCCAGAAAAAGTTGAGCTAACTGAAGTGAACCATGTTGACTGTTACTGATGTATCACTGAGACATCAGTGATAGCTTAACACTTCCCAGCAATGACAATGTGAAGGAAAAATATTTTAAAACCAGGTCTTTAAAAAATCATAGAATTAAAGAGTACTTGAGGCTGGCAGACACCTCTGGATATCACCTAGTCCAGCCTCCCTCAAAGCAGGATCAGCTACAGCAGGTTGCTCAGGGCTGTATCCAGTCAGGCTTTGAATATCTCCAAGGATGGAGACTCCAAAACCTCTCTGGGCAACCTGCTCCACTGTTTGACTAATCTAACAGTAAAAATATTTTTTTTCTTATGTTGAAATGGAATTTCCTTTATTTCAGTGTGCCCCCATTGCCTCTTGTCCCTGCACTTGACACCACTGAGAAGAGCCTGTCTCCTCTTCTTTGCAGCCACGCCCCATCAGGTATTTACACACACTGATGAGATCTCCCTGAGCCATCTCTTCTCCAGCCTGAACATCCCCAGCTCTCTCAGCCTCTCCTCATATGACAGATGCTCCAGTCCCTTAATAATCTTTGTGACCCTTCACTGGGCTTGCTCCAGTATGTCCCTGTCTCTCTTGTACTGGGAAGCCCAGCACCGGGCACAGTGCTCCAGATGGGCCTCACCAGTGCTGAGCAGGGGGGAAGGATCACCTCCCTTGACCTGCTGGCAACGCTAAGCCTAATACAGCCCAGGATACATTGGCTTCCTTGCTGCAAGGGCACACTGCTGGCTCATGGTCAACCTCTTGTCCACACTCCCAGGACTTTTTCTGCAAAGCTGCTTCCCAGCCAGTTGGCCCCCAGCCTGTGGCGGTGCATGAAAATCCTTTTAGTCTACTCTGACAAGAAAAAAATAAGGGCAACATTCAAAATTACTTTGGCACCTCAGAGCAATTAGGTGGACCTTACATACCTGTGGTCCCAAGAGCCCTTCCAGTACTGCCTTCAGGTCCTGAGAGGCTGTAGGAGTGTGACTGGCCTCATCTGCTTTTATATCTCTGCATGTGCGCTTGCCACCCACCATTCTCTTTATGATCAATGTGCACATGTGGGACACAATCTGTCCTGACTACTTTAGGATGAAATGGGTCATATGGGGCAGCTGCTTGTGTCCTTCCATCTGCTGTAAAGGGAATCTAGGTGACCCCTTGGCCAAATGAATCCATCCCTTGGTCTCCATGCTTTTGCAGGAAAAATACAGGACACCAGATGATGCTATTCTTTCCTTCCTTTTCCTGTGATTCCCACTCTTTACTGCCAAGTGAGGACATCACACCTGGGAGTCCAGGTGACGAACAGGGAACTGATCTGGGCTGAAAATAACACATAACAGAAAATGGTTATTTTTTCAACTGAGCTATGTTTCTGCCCAAATAGCTGTATCCAGACCAGGGAGGGTGGAAACCAGCAGCTGCATGAGCAGCAGCAGATCGACGAGGAGCTGCAGCTAAGCACGGGTTAAGTACACTCCAGCAAAGTTGTGTCAGAGGCCTGATTTTAGGGGTGCGCTAAGCATCTGACACACGCTGACAACAGTGTCCAAATCCCGCAGGTGTGATGCTGCCTTTTACTGCCATGGCTGTAATGGTCTGGCCTCAGGGCCACCAGGGGCTTCTCCTTCGCCCCTCAGCCCTTCTCTGAGTTTCCCTGTGCTGAAGGCATTTTCTGGGGAAGAAAATGAAAAATTAATTTAAATCACCTTAGATAGGGCAAGGAACTGAAACAAAGCCTCCCTCCACTGGGCCACTGGGCAAAAGATACACACAATGGCTTCTTTCTGGCTCACTTTTAGGGAAAGAAATGTAAGCCAGTCATTCCCATCCAAAGAATGTGGCTGCGCAAAACTCAGTCCCATAGAAGTGCCTCAGGGCTGCAGGTAGGCACTTGTGCCCAGGGAAGACAGAAAGAGGAAAAAAAAACAGTTGCTTCTTCAGAGTCATAATTTCTTTCTCTCTCCTTTTCCCTCCCTCTCTATGCTTAATGTGTTGATGCCAGCACCCTCTCAAGACAAATGGGACAGCTCTGGGATTTCACCTCTGCAGGGCAGAGGTAAGGATGTTTGGATGTTTTAAGTATATTTCAAGTTAGTTCATTTCAAGTTACAGTCCAAATACCATTTCCAGGTTTGTAATGCACAGCTTTAGTAAACTTACAACTTTGTGATGCTCTGTGCTTCCTTCTCTGTCTTCCTTCAATGCCATCTTAACATGTCTGGGAACATCAACAAGCAAACCAATTCCAGTTTTTCAATGCATTTCAAACAAATAAATTGCAAACATGGTTATTGCTAACTGAAGCTGCACCTTCCTCTACAAGTTCTTCTATAAATACACGTTCTATACTATTACTAAGAAAAATTCCTCAAATTCTGACTATTCTTGTAATAAAGCAGTTGTGATACTGAAGCTGTACATAGAAGAATGACTAAACTTACTGAACCAAGGACAAAGGGTTGGAGGTTTTTTGCCTGGAATATGTATGAGCCACTGCGCATTGCAAAACCTCAGGGTCAGGCTAAGGCTCCGACAGTGGCATACCCCCTTAGAAAGTGGAAGTTCCTTGCACACAGAAGAAGTTGTAATGACTCTGGCTGCAGGATGCACAATGACTGCAGATTATAACAGCAGCCGGTCAGGAGTGATCCAAAAACATCTTCTGAACCACTGAGGGCCCCAAGCTGTGTTCGTTGTGATGCCACGTCAAAGCCAGAGATGATGTGGCTTGTTTCTGTTTCAGGTCTTGTCTGAGAGTGGGCGAAATTCCTAGTGCGTACTTGACGTGCTGCCTGAGCATTGTAATGGTAGTTTCTTCTTTCTTTGACTACAAGCAGAGAACACACTGCACTCTATCAGAGCAAATATCCCCCAAATCAACGGATCATGCCCATGGGTTTCTAAATTGTGTGGATTTCACGTTCACAGCACCTGATCTTAAGTATATTATAATCAATGAATTTCAGATAAGGACTAAGTATAGAAAATAATGATAGAAATGTCAGGTCAGATACTATGGCCTAATTTTTAATAGAGATTACTAAAGTGATTAAACTCATGTTTTTTATGTGTGAGGCACAGCAGACATAGTGGCATAAATCAGTCATGCACCAGTGAGGTTGCTCGGTAGGAACAGTAAGTGACTCCTTAATCACACCAGCCTCTTCCCATGGAGACAAGCAATGCAAAGCTCCCTTCCCAGCTGAGGCTGCAGGGTTCCCCTCTGCCAGGAAGATACAATTGCCTGGGATAGCGGAGTTCCCACCACATTTCTTACATAGCCCAGTGGCCAGAATGGCTCACCTTCAAAACCATAACCAAACCCACTCCTTTAGAGGAATGCTATGTCTAACTCCATGTTTAGGACTGGTGCAGCGGTTTTCGGTGGGAAAAGGCTGCGTCCAGCATCGACAGCGCTGCTTTTCTTCTCTGTTGCTCAGAGTTTCCCTGCCAGCCTCCTGCCTACCCTGAGACATCCTACTCAAACAGGCATGGTTCAGCTCAGGAAAGATGGATGAAACCAGAGCACACGATACAGCTGGAGACCATCTGTTCTCTGGACTTAGCTCTAGGCAATAGGACCTACAGATGTGTAAGTACATGATGCTACAAAGCACAGAACAAGCGATTGTGTGTGTTGTGAGGTTGAAGTTGTGCATGGGAACAATTAAATAAGTGTAGAAGCAGAGGCAGAATTAACTCCAGGATTTGTAGAAGCAGTGCCTAGAGCACAAGTCTCCACAGCTGTGTAGCACTGCCCTGGCCTGGTGTCTCTCTCCGGCCAGTGAATATCTGATTGTTGCACGCAGAATAGAGGACACTTAACTGTATGGGTAGCATATTCTGAAAACACTTCTTAGTTTGTGCCCCTCTGCCAACGTAGGCAGAGGATCACCTAGTTTGTGGATCCAGGTAGGACTTAGGCAGCAGCGAGCAGGCTTAACTAAATCTTCAGATGCTAACGCAGCTTTACTGCTTAAAACCTGACTGACACCTGTGATCAGTGAGGATAAGTGTTAGCAGTTGCATGATGGGGGATTCGATGTTTGTAGAGGCAGTTAACATGGATTAAGGGTACACGTGCACCAAGGCTCTGCTCTACTGCTAAGGACATACATGCGAGCTGCTCCAGCTGGGCAGCTCCGAAGAGTGGTGCTTGAAGCCAGTGCAGGTCCCTGGCACAGCCCTGAAATCCCAGTGCAGACCGGCCCTTAGGGTGCAGCTCTGCAGCCTGGGTCCAAGCTGCTGCCAGGAGAGGTGTTTCCTCCCTGCCCTTACCCTGTGCCCATGTATTCCCAACTCCACCTTCTGCCAGCCCCTGATCCACACAACTACGTGGTTACTGGATCAGAGAACTAATGAGAGCTAGTCCTGGGTATTCTACAGCTTACTTTTATTGGCATTACGACACAGCTCAGCCCAACTTGACCTGAAATTGCACACATTTATATGCTTCACTTTGAGGAACAAGGGGTTGTTCAAGCCCAGTATAGAGTGGGTAAAAATGACCTGTGATCATTCCAAAGGGTCACATGCTGACTGTGTGAACAAGAAGCGGACTCATCTTTTCCTGATACGAAAATAATTACAGAAGGGAATTTACAGATTGCTCATACGATCTGTCTCTGCCAGTCCTTTTCTCAGCTCTCTACTCAGGTTTTTATAAGGCCTCTTCTGGGCTGGTTTTCTTCCCTTTAACTTATAAGAAAAACTTAGCTTTAAATTTAAAAGGAATTGTGTAAGGTCTGTATAGCACAGTTCCTCAGATAAACATAAAAATGCAAGGTTATATGTAAGAGTTGAAATAAGCCCTTCTAGTGGCATCAGAACATGATTTTGAGCAGCATTTATGTGCTAATGATCCCTTAATGGTTACGTCTGACAAATAACAAAATGAGAGGAACTTATAAAATGTCTCTGCTGATAGCTATGACTACTGTGGTGGGAGATACAGATCTGTCTCGGATGAGTCAAAGGTAGGGTATGGCAAACATTACAATGACAAGTACTTGGTTTCAGATGTTTCTCATGGTCTATGGAGAAACACCCATTATGGAAGTGTTGCATTTCATCTGACCCTGACACTGTAGGAAGACAAGCTTTCACAGATCAGAGTGGGGATTGTAAATCTTTGTCCCCTTGCTTTAAAACACAATAGCTGGCTCAGAGAGGCAATCTTCACATTTTTGGTTTGGCTGCAGAACGTGTTTGGCTGCACAACATAGCTGTGGTTTTCCTTCCTATGAAACCCAGGATATCATGTATTCAGCTATTACATTCCTTTATTTTTGTTATGTAAATGTGTAATACCCAGTATTACGAGAGGCTGCCCCCAGCCTACAGCACGAAACACCATGTTGCTCAGAAACCTTCCCACCAGCGTGAAGGAGAGCTTCCAGCCCTGCCAGTCACCTGCTGCCGCACCAAGCCTCCTGCGTGCCAGTGCCTCTCTACCACCACCACGGTGCCAAGCACAGGGTGCTCTCACAGCCCTGGGGGGAGGCTGGTAAAACTAATTCCTTAAGCCAGACGCATTTTACATAAAATGTGGGTGTGGGAGATAAGCCATGGTTTTAGGCTCCTCAGAGCTATGTTTTGGAGGAACCATTTTCCTAATCTTCCTCCAGTTTGTTTTATAACATTTTTTGTTTTCATGGCTGGCTTAGCAAAGCTGGAAATCATGGTTTATAAACATGGGAGGAGACGTTGCAGAGCAAACTCCCGTAAACTGAAGGCCTGGTGCCTCAGAACTTTGTAGGCTGTGGTACTTGATTTGCCAAGTTATCTGATCCCTCTAGGTTATGGAGGCATTTGCCTATAGGTTTTGTGGAGTCATTCCAGAGCCTTCACATGATTCTTTTTCCCAGCATCATTTTGGTCATCACTACTTACAGCACAGGCAGTTTCTGAGCATGATGTTGATCACACATTGTCTTAACAGGAAAAAAAATCACACCTGTTTCTGCTTTTGCTTTTGCTCTGCTTTCTCTGACACAGGCAGCACGTCCTCAGACCACAGCACTGGGACATCAGGGGACTGTGTAATTGTGTAGCCCTGTGCTACAGTATTGCTATCACTAGTAACAGGCCATAAGCTTTGATACAAGTCTGCAAGGTGTCAGGACTGAGGCTGGTCGGGCTTGCCCTGTCTGAGCTCTCCCTGACCTGCCTGCAGCTCTGGTTTACTTGGTTTAGCTGTGACAACAAGTTCTCTAATTGTTCAGGCGTCTATGGCTAATACCTTTTGCTTTTTGTGACACAGCCGTAGCTTTAAGTGGATATCAGGCAGTAACAAGCAGTTATTCTGCACTGAATGAGTTATCTACCACTCCAACACTAGGATGTAGTGCAGAGAAATACAGACCTGGTGTGACAGCAGAGGTCTTGAGAAGTAGGGACACAGGATGCAGTGCAGAGGACCACATGCAAAGGCTGATAAGAGATGGGGCACAGGCTGTCACCAGGGACCCTCTAACTATAAACATTTCTCTTATGGTCAGGTAAAGAAATACAGAACTGGACCTGGAGAAAACTGGTTTTAGAGGTAATAAAGAGAACAAGAAGTAGTATCTAACATATGTAAAAGGCACCATTTACAGTAAATTTGGATACAACATGGAGCTGCAGACTGGTGAAGAAAGAGCAAAGGTGCAAGAGCGTGTTAGTAAAGGATGACCCCAAGTGGATCTTGGAGAGAGGAAGAGGAAACCATCAACATGAACATCATACTCTTCCAGAGAGGCACTCCAGGTGCTGGAAACTCCCCCACCAACACCAGAATACAACCACCAGCCTTAGGACCCATTGGAGCAGTAGAAGGCTAAGCAGGAAAAGGTGTAGAAAATAATAAGAATGTGTATAATAGTTTTTAATTGGATTCTGGTTTTGGGAACCACCCTCTAAGCACAAAAGCGAGGTACACAGAAATGCTGTGTGCTCTGAGGTGTGACAGTATGATTATTTTTTTTTTCTAAATTGGGAACTGAGGTGTACAGGAATGTGTTTAGTGTACTTAGATATGACTTCAATGACTATTCCATGATTTCACAAGGAGTCTGTGAAAGGCAGGCATCCCAGAAGGGGTCACTGAGTGCAGTCCTTCCAGTTACAGGCACCACATCAATCCCTTTAGAAACCTCTGAAACCTCTCATGGTCTATCCACAGAGTATTACTTCTCCATTTACAGAAAACTGAACCAGCTATCCTCCCTCTTGACACAGAGCTTCAGTTCCTTCAGTGAATGTTTATACTTTGTGATTTGCTATTAATTTTATTAACATATAAAAGATATTCTTGACACTAAGGAAATATGTGGACTATATTTTAGATGGCTACTGTATAGCATCTGGAAATCACGTTTCCTGTCTCAGCCTTAACAATTCATGAATGCATCCAGTTCCTAAAAAAGTCCCAACAGCCACAAAGAGTCCTATTGATTTCTGTTGTATTCGGGAGGTCTGGATCCAAGGTTTTAGTGCAAGACTGCTGCTGAGATGTTCTCTGGAAATAGTATAAGTGGTTTAAAATCTACCAGCATCCAGAGGCAGTGTGGGACGCTTGCATTACTACTGCTTTAGTGGGTAAAAGGAAGACTTCACTTCCCAGGGCTATCAAGCCAGCCCTAAGTTTGTCTCCAGCAACTTCAGTTCAGTGTTTGCCAAGAGAAGAGTTTGTGAAATCAGTTTTAGTTATCTAAACAAGATGACGAAGGCACAAAACCCCCATGCATAGTCAGTAGAAATACACGTGCAATTTTCAGTGATGAAAGTAGTGATTTGGCATTTGCCTTGTGAGCAAAGCTTTGAGGCAATTTCAGCCAAGCAACCACTGATGTTATAGCCCAAATATTTATCAGTCTGAAACATGTTAAACATTGAATATCCATACTATGACTGCATTTCTGAGATTTTTGATCCCCAAACCCTTGGAAGTTAAAACCAGAGCTGAAATCCAGTCCAGTACTGCGTATGTGTTGTACACCATTGCTCTTGCCTCATAGGCCAGGGAGACACTGCTGAGAAGTGAAATTGGTTGCTGCAATTAGCAGAGGTCAGTGCTTGTGAAATAACTGCACCATCTTAACATCAGTGGTTTGTAGAACTTGGGATTTAGCTTTCTCTGTGCGTAATGCAGCCTGAGCAGACTGCAAAAGTTTCTTTTGTTTGCCTTCCCTCTCTTTCTCTCGTGATTTCATGCGTCTTGTTTATAAGTGTTGATTCTTTTAAAATGTTAATATGGGATTCTCTTCCAAGAAAAAGGTCAAAATATAAAACCATGTAGCCTAGTGGTCACACAACAAGACTAAGTGGGACACTGATGCATCTTATACCTACTGAAGGGAAAAGTGCCATCAGAGCCAGAGGATGGAAGAGAGGGTGTCAGGATCCCATTGAACAGCTTCAATTCACCCCATAGCCCGTCCCTATGCTGGTGTCTTCACTGTCCCTGTGTATGGATATGTCTGACTTCTGTCTGTCAAATACAGTATATGCATAAACATAATTCTGAACATCAGGGAAAGGTAGAATAGAAAAAACTCAGAGAGAGGCATAAAAGCCCATCACTAAATAATGCTCCATTCTAGCTGGAAAAAAGCAGTCGATGTAGCACAGTTCAGCAAAAGGCTTTTCAGAGAAGCACTGTGATGGCTCTGTCTGGTTGCAGCCGTGCTTTCCACGGTGCCTCGCACCTGAAGAGTGAAATAATCCAACCTGAAGTTCATCTCCATCCTGCACATCATGTGCCTGGGAGTGTGACTGCTGAGGCTGCCACGGACAGGCAGCCAAGCAGGCAAGGGCTGCGCACATGCTGGCACGAGAGGCTGCTGCCAGCCTGTGGGTCTGTTGTTGTGTGCCAATAACACTTAGCACGAGCATCTAATGCAGAGCTCGCTTTTTTCCCCTGGAGTATGCTATGATCTGCAGTGGAATAAATTAATCCTCCAGTACAAACCCACTATTTTCTGCAAGGATGATGAGGAGAACCTAAACCCTTTCTCCACAGGCGAGGCAGAGCCCTCAGAACTAATTAGCAGGGAACAAACTGTACTGATAACTCTCCACTTTCCCTTTCCTGGGCCAGGGAAAGCAAGAAGATTCAGAGTACCATTAAAATTGAAATTTATTGTAGGGAGCAAACCTTTTAACATAGGAAATGGGAGGCTTTAGTGGAGATAAAGCCTTTTACGTTTTGGTTTCCTGCCACTCTTCAGTGCACAAGGCAAGCCTGTTATCTCCCACTGGTTTCCTGCGGCTCTGCAGGGCCCCCAGTGACTCAGATCAGAGGCTGCAGATCTTCCTCCCCATCAGTCACCCTCAGCTGACTGCTTCTTTCGGTGGCCTCGTCCTCAGCCAGCCTGGAAATTGTCTGCCTCTCTCAGCATAATGCTTTGTTTACCTTAGTTAAATTCTGGAGAAATCCAGCATTTTAGTATAGCTAATATATTACACCCAACAGCTGTTGTCAACGCTGGTTTAATAGCAGGTAATAAAACTTTTATGGAAGTGCTCTACTATGCGCTGCCCTAAACCAAAAGCATGTTTAAGGGCTGCTCTTCGAACTCTGGAGCGGAGCCAGCAAACGGATGTAACACCACTGCTGGATCTGGCCCCTCCTCTACTCACCCTGACTGGCACCGAGTCCTGCTCTCCTTTCTCTGCTAAACCTTAAAGTTAAGTTTTAACAGAAATGGGAGTTTTACTAGAGGGAAAACATTCAAGAAAGTGTCCTTTTGTGTTGCTCATCTTAATAGTCACCATATAACAAAATCAACTTTGCATACTTTTTTCCATTCCCAAGTGACAAATCCTTAAAAGTCAATGGATAGAAGTCCACTGGGTACAGTTTTAACTGCATCAGACAACAGGAATTTTGTTGTTGGCTTTGATGAAATAAGGATCTGAGACAGACATCTCCAGGGTGGGCTCCTCAGGTTTAAACAATAAATTGTTTTAAAAAAGATAGTACAATTCCTGGGTTGGTTTTCTGTGTTCTCAGCTTGTGCTGAAATCAGAGGCTAACTTGTCAAGTTCCAGTTCCTTCCTTCAGGCAATATCTTTTCTACAAGCTAGGGTTCAAAATAAGGTGCAAGTTAAATAATAGTTAGTTCAACTGAAGGTTGACAGCAGGGCCAGAAGATGGCCAGGCAGAGAAGCACAGGTAGAAATAATGGCATATGGCTTAATTTCAGCAGCTTTAGAGATAACATATATACAAATAAACCCGCACAAATCCGCTCTCCAAGGCAACAATTATCTTTGTTGTTTACCAACATACCTGCACAAATCTGGTTTGGATGCCATGATCATTTCCTCTTCCTCTGAGCACAAAGGAAAAGAGCTGAATGTGAGAAGGGATGGGGTGTATTTAGGCCACAGAACCCCTCTCTGAAATTCCTTTATGAAGCCACCGGTCTTCTCTTATGCTGGAGGATATCTTCTAGTACAACATGCAGACTTGAAAGACTCCCAGCTAGCACCATGTCTGTGGGTTAGCTGCGTCACTAACTGATAATTTATCTCCAACTGGAGTGAACATGCATCAGAGGGATAAAATTGTATGATTTTAGAATTAAAATAATAGTTGATAGTAAAAGAAAGAAGAAATTGGAAGATTTAGGGAGATTAAAAGAAGAGGTATTCTTTCAGACAACAGATGTAGGCTTCTTACGTGTGAAGGCCATGTCACTTGTAGAAAGCGTGGTGGAGACATGGGGTTTAGTCTGCATCAGAGGAAAATAAAGGAGATAAAGCCTGTTTCCGTGTTGTGAGTGGGGTGGTCTGTGAGAGGTGGACAGTCTCTGCCCAGGGATGTTGATGTGTATTTTATTCAGCAGCTGTTGAAATAAAAAATACAGAGAAATTCCTCTCAGATCCAGGACCAGAACCCAGGCATGCCTAACCCCTCAGCTCAACCAGCGCTACCACACATCTGTCCGTCTCTGCCTTGGCTACCCAGCCACGCAGTTTCACAGAGGCTGGGAAAGTCCCTTTTCTATCACATGCCTCAGAGCTGGCTCTTGGAGGCCCTTTCCTGCTCAGCAAGAGATTTGGGTGTGAAGTCTTTCAGGAGTAAGAGGAAACTCAATCTCACTCTACAGCATCTGGTGTTCATGCTATAGGTGAAAGACTGAATAATACAGCTGCCTCAACAAGCTTTTAAAAAACTGCCCGAGGCAGAATTAGCTACCTGAGAGAAGAAAGGCTGCAGCCATCTGTCTTTGGGAGAGGGCTTTCACTCTGCACCCCAGAAACAACTCCTGAACCCCTACAATTTCAGACATATCCAGAGACGCCTTTGCCGTCTCTGCTGGGTTGGCTGAAGTCACCTTTTGCCCTGCAACCACTGAGGTTATTTCACCTGCTGTCCTGCAGCACTCAATACTTGTCTCCAGCAGCCTTGGCCTGGATGCCACAGCGGTGCCTCTTCTGTGCTGGAGTCAGGTAGGAGGCTTCAGTCAAAAGCCCATTTGAGTCAATAGCAAGACTCAATGGGATTCAGTTTACTAGATGTACATCTGAGCTATTCCCTTTATAGTCAGTGACGAGAATAGGTACAGCTA
Source organism: Balaeniceps rex (assembly GCA_013401315.1). NCBI lineage: Eukaryota > Metazoa > Chordata > Aves > Pelecaniformes > Balaenicipitidae > Balaeniceps > Balaeniceps rex. The sequence continues at coordinate 40,841 of VYZW01015413.1, forward strand.
AGCTACAATCCATTTCCATCTTAAAGGAGACATCTAAAATGTCAGATAAATTGGGATCTAAAAGTACCGTTTCCACTGTCTATACAGGGAGACCAGAATGAACCACTCAGATACACACATCCACCTGGCTGACCACTGAAATTAGGTGACATGAGTCCTATCCTTAGAGACCTGCCAGACAGCAGAGCACCGTCAAGCTTTAGTACCGAGGGAGAGTGAAAATCCTAGGTGAAGGCACGGTGAAACACAGTGCAGGGAGCTATGGGAGGTGGTGGTAAAGTTGATGTTGTAACACATGGGGCATGCATAACCCCAGATTAAGCATTTATGTGACCCATGCAGCAGGGAATAGAGCCTGGTGCTAGGGCAGGAGGAGAGCCCAATATCTAATGCAGATCAACGGCCTCAAAATCTGTCTGGTGTCATTAGATGCAAAAGCTGGAACAGTCCCTTCTCACAGGAACACCCATCAGAGGGAGATAATATGCCTCTTTTACACAAATACCAATGGGTAGTTTTATTTACTTGCCCTGGGGAGTCCCACTCTGCCAGAGGAGTGGAGCATTTGGCAGAGGGCACTTCTCAGATGCTGCACTGAAAGGGTTTGCTGGGTATAACATAATTCAGTGCCAACACAAGCAAAAATCAAAAGGCAGGTCTTGTCCCACAGCTTATAGTGCCTCCATATCACTCAAGAGCCTAGGAGTCTTTCCAGCTCCTCCTCACCACCATTTCACTAGTCATTGTTGGTACCTGCATTTTCATTTTAGTGAGACATTTAAACACTTCTAAAAAACCCAGTCCTGGCTACGTGCCGATCACCATCTAATTCAGGCCATCATCCCTGAAGATCTTGAGGGATCTTGTGGTTTCATATTCCCAGTAAGCAGTTCCTCTGAGGCTGACTTGAGCTCCTCTCCCAACAAAAGAAAGTTCCAGTGAAGGCTCAGCGGGAGATGACTGCATCACAGCTTCTTCCAGCTTCTTCTCCCCCTGCAGAGCTTTGGGTAATAGTTCTTCTTAAAACAAATTCAATTTTTTTCACTTCCAGGGGAGATGATGTACAGGATTTGGCGTCATTTGACAATGGCCCATTGTGGAGCCTTGCAAGGCAGGCACTTATCCCTTAACTTTCCTTTTCTGCATGAATTGTGAGCTGTTTCCTTCCAATTTGTCATTTTCTTCTTGGCCTCTACCCAGGACAACACTTTTTTTTTTTCCAGAGAAGAATTTGTCTTGAACAACTCAAGATGTATTAATAGTTATGACCTGGATATATGTGCTCAGTAAATAATAGGGTAATAAAATAAAAACCAAAACCACATTTGGGTGTAAGGGAACTTGAGAAAGAAAGAGGGTGTCAATTGGAGATTCATAAATTTAATCTTTATGCCATCTCATTTCACCATTATTTGTCATCCTGAAAGACTGCAGATGAGCAGCAAGATTAAGGCTAGCCTCAAAGACCATGGGAGTCACCATCCTGCATCCCAGCCTCTTGTTTCACCTCAGTTTGACAAGTACCCCTGCTAAATGCTTCAAAAGAAAGTACATGACATTCCTTGGTAGATAGGAGCAGGATAACCTGCCCCACCAAAAGAGCTTATCCTTGTCTCTGGTGCTTGGAGATCAGCTTCAGCCCTGAAACACAAGTAACTGCATCCTTTCCAAAAATCAGCTAGGAGCAGTTGTGATATCGAGGTCAGTGGTGGCTCTTTATTGGAAAAACCACCTGCATGCTGCTTTTTCTCTTTTACCTATTGAAACGATTATGGGACAATATCACAGGTGCTGAGCTAGACAAGACAACACGCTGGGTGCGGGCAAGGGATGGAGAGGAATGAATTAAACTGCTTAGTAGGTTTTTTTTTTCCCCCGCTCTCCTCAGGCTTTAATTACTTTGCTTGGTTCATTCATGTTATCCTTGTTAATTGTGATTAATTGGCCATGAGTCTGTTCTCTTTTTGCAAACTTGTGCAAGTAGGACCAACTTGAGCAACATAAATATTTGGCCAGAACAGCAGACTTCTGGGAAAGTGGAAAATGGATCCTATTGTTTACTTTTCCTGAAGCATGTCCTCAGCAATCTGGCTGGCTCTTACCCCTCCTGCTGATGGGGGTCAGGGTACGTGCTGTAGCCCTTTCTAAGTGCCCCCTCCAGCTCCCAAACCTCCCATCTCTCCTGTGGTGGCAGCAGCACATTGTGGCTCTTCAACACCACCCAGAGGTTTCTTTTAATTTCACGTAGCTTGGTCCTCCTGGAGCAGGGGAGAATTGGCCCTTGTACCCTTGGGGCCAAAATCTCCAATTTTGCTCACAGTGCCTAGGAGCCCAGCTGTCTTACAATAGCTTTTTATTCCTGACATTCTTGTTGACTTCAGCCTTTCTCCCTTAACAGATTTAAGCATTTATTTAAGACCACTGTCATGATCCAACCTGGGCTGCCCAGGGAGGATTGTGGTGGTTCTGAGATTCCCTTGGGCTAAATTAAGGTGAAACGACACCAAACAATCGATTAAACACTTTATTGATTTTAAAAAACAACCTGAACTTGGAAAGCGTAACAGTAGGCAACCTGAACTAGGAAAGCATAATGGTAGGCAATGTGAGTTCTAATTGGAATACTTATAAGAAGAAAGGAAAAAAAGACTAAAAGGGGGGGGAGGGGGGAAGGGGAGAGAGAGGAGAGAGAGATCACCATCCTTGGATCCTGCGATGTCAATGGTAGGCATGGCAATCCTCCAGTGGTGGGCGCACACGTGGCTCCTCGGAGTTGTGTCTTTTATAGGCTAGTCCCCGCCTCTAGTCTCACCCCCTTGAGGACTTATATGGTTCTTGTTCCAGAATGTTCTTCATCTTCTGCACAGGTGCCATTGTGGGGGGTGGTCGCAAGGGGTCTTTCGAGTGGTCATGAGCCCTTTCCTCAAATGAACTCTGTATGACCTCTGGCCATATATGGTGAGTTGTGAGGCACANGTTGTGACGCACATCAGAAGGCGGACCTGTGCACCTTCCCGGCTCTGTGCCAACTGGCTTCTCACCTGCGGTTTAGTGGTGCTATGCAGACCCTAACTGGTCACTATGGAGACCTTTACTTGTCTCTATGTAGACCTTAACTTGTCTCCATGCAATGTTTGAGACATCAACATGCATTAACTGTTTCAATCTCTCACAGACCACATGGAGTAAAGGAACAGGCTTCAAATCTGGCAAGAAAGGTGGCGTGCTCCCAGTTTGGAAAGGACTGATCTAAACTTTTCTCATCCACTTGAATACCCATCTGGCTCTGCACCCCTGCGAGTAAAGGTGGCCAGGCTGCATCTGCAAGCAAGGACAGGCCATATCCTAAAGCCCTGGCTTGTACCATGCATAACATGCCATCACTGGCATGGCACCTGATATGCTTTTAACCCGTGATAGACAGCGCTTTCCCAGGAAACACTTTGGGGACAACATAGGCAGTTTGGGAGAGGCAAGCAGTACAGACGGGACCTAACTGAATGAGGTCCAGAGGCTGAAGCGAGGCAGGGACACCAGGACGATGCTGTCGCAGGGGTCCAGCAGCCAGGTGGCATCTTACCTGACTGCAAGTGAAACTCAAATAGCTGTTTGGGAGCAGAAATACAGCCAACCCTCATGCCATGGTCTCACCAAGGCCAAGGTCAGCCATGGTGTTAGTCTGAAGTCCTGAGGTTTGCATGAGAGGGTAGAGAAGCTTCAGTGGGTAAATTTTTCCCTTCCCCACATTTTTGCCTTCACAACATTCAAATTCATTGTCATTCAGGTCTCAGGAGAGAGACTTTCCCAGATGTTTTCCGGGAGCAGAAAGTACTGAAGGGAATAAGCAATGGTTCTTCTTTTAGGTCTTATCCAGATGGTGGGATTGTTGTTTCAGGAGCTATTTGAATGGCCTACCTTAGAAGCTGTAGGCCTCCTATGCAGCTCATAGTGAAAGGTGCTCAAAATGTCTTTCCAGAGGATCCTAAATTAGAATTACCCTGGAGGGCCTCCTGCCTCTTTCCATTGAGTACAATTAAATAGACTCTTAATTTTGACCCCCTGAGTTTCACCTAAATTAGATTTCTGAAGACAGCCTGAGTAAGTGTGGCTTCCTGAACCGCATCGACACTCAGCTGTCACAATTAAGTTTGTTAACCAACACTGGTTAGGAAAGCAAAGCTGCTGAGGGAGGGAGAAAAATATATGCCAGATTATTCTGAATCTATTGCCTAAGGCATCTGCTCACATTTTAAGTATAAACCAGACACATATTAGATGTGGAAAGGTCATGGGGAGGCAGCTCGTTTCTGCTCTTTTTATGGATCATTGTCTTGGTTTTGCTGGGATAGAGTTAATTTTCTTAAATTAAGAAAATTAATCACTTGGGGCACAGCCAGGACAGCTGACCCAAACTGACCAAAGGGCTATTCCATACCATACGACGTCATGCTCAGTATATAAACTGGGGGGGGTTGGCCGAGTGATCGCTGCTCGGGGACTGGCTGGGCATCGGTTGGCAGGTGGTGAGCAGTTGCATCACTTGGGGTTTTTTCCCCTGGGTTTTGTTTCTCTCTCTTGTTCTCTTTTTCATTGCAATTTTTATTACTATTATTATTTCAATTATTAAACTGTTCTTATCTCTACCCACGAGTTTTCTTACTTTTGCCCTTCCGATTCTCTCCTTCATCCCACTGGGGGGGAGGGTGAGAGAGTGGCTGTGTGGCGCTTGGTTGCCAGCAGGGGCTAAACCACAACAGCCTTCTCAAGTATTTGCTGAGGGTAATTGTGTTTATTTCTAAAGAGTGCCAAAGGCAGACGAGCTCTGGTGTGTTCAGCTGTGGCAGGAGGCAGGTTGCTGCCCTGCTGCCCACCCCACCACAGGGCTGGAGGTGATGCTCTCCAGGGCATGGCACAGCCTCACCCGCCGTCACAGCCCAGCTCCGACCCAGGTACCTGCCTGCCCTGTCACCTTGCAACAGCGATGTCAATGTTAGCAGAGGAGAAGAGCAACCTGCTGGGACATTAGTAGTTTAACACGCCAGAAGTTTGGGTCTGTTACCTCAGCACTCCACNCTCACCCCCTTGAGGACTTATATGGTTCTTGTTCCAGAATGTTCTTCATCTTCTGCACAGGTGCCATTGTGGGGGGTGGTCGCAAGGGGTCTTTCGAGTGGTCATGAGCCCTTTCCTCAAATGAACTCTGTATGACCTCTGGCCATATATGGTGAGTTGTGAGGCACATCAGAAGGCGGAACTGTGCACCTTCCCGGCTCTGTGCCAACTGGCTTCTCACCTGCGGTTTAGTGGTGCTATGCAGACCCTAACTGGTCACTATGGAGACCTTTACTTGTCTCTATGTAGACCTTAACTTGTCTCCATGCAATGTTTGAGACATCAACATGCATTAACTGTTTCAATCTCTCACAGACCACATGGAGTAAAGGAACAGGCTTCAAATCTGGCAAGAAAGGTGGCGTGCTCCCAGTTTGGAAAGGACTGATCTAAACTTTTCTCATCCACTTGAATACCCATCTGGCTCTGCACCCCTGCGAGTAAAGGTGGCCAGGCTGCATCTGCAAGCAAGGACAGGCCATATCCTAAAGCCCTGGCTTGTACCATGCATAACATGCCATCACTGGCATGGCACCTGATATGCTTTTAACCCGTGATAGACAGCGCTTTCCCAGGAAACACTTTGGGGACAACATAGGCAGTTTGGGAGAGGCAAGCAGTACAGACGGGACCTAACTGAATGAGGTCCAGAGGCTGAAGCGAGGCAGGGACACCAGGACGATGCTGTCGCAGGGGTCCAGCAGCCAGGTGGCATCTTACCTGACTGCAAGTGAAACTCAAATAGCTGTTTGGGAGCAGAAATACAGCCAACCCTCATGCCATGGTCTCACCAAGGCCAAGGTCAGCCATGGTGTTAGTCTGAAGTCCTGAGGTTTGCATGAGAGGGTAGAGAAGCTTCAGTGGGTAAATTTTTCCCTTCCCCACATTTTTGCCTTCACAACATTCAAATTCATTGTCATTCAGGTCTCAGGAGAGAGACTTTCCCAGATGTTTTCCGGGAGCAGAAAGTACTGAAGGGAATAAGCAATGGTTCTTCTTTTAGGTCTTATCCAGATGGTGGGATTGTTGTTTCAGGAGCTATTTGAATGGCCTACCTTAGAAGCTGTAGGCCTCCTATGCAGCTCATAGTGAAAGGTGCTCAAAATGTCTTTCCAGAGGATCCTAAATTAGAATTACCCTGGAGGGCCTCCTGCCTCTTTCCATTGAGTACAATTAAATAGACTCTTAATTTTGACCCCCTGAGTTTCACCTAAATTAGATTTCTGAAGACAGCCTGAGTAAGTGTGGCTTCCTGAACCGCATCGACACTCAGCTGTCACAATTAAGTTTGTTAACCAACACTGGTTAGGAAAGCAAAGCTGCTGAGGGAGGGAGAAAAATATATGCCAGATTATTCTGAATCTATTGCCTAAGGCATCTGCTCACATTTTAAGTATAAACCAGACACATATTAGATGTGGAAAGGTCATGGGGAGGCAGCTCGTTTCTGCTCTTTTTATGGATCATTGTCTTGGTTTTGCTGGGATAGAGTTAATTTTCTTAAATTAAGAAAATTAATCACTTGGGGCACAGCCAGGACAGCTGACCCAAACTGACCAAAGGGCTATTCCATACCATACGACGTCATGCTCAGTATATAAACTGGGGGGGGTTGGCCGAGTGATCGCTGCTCGGGGACTGGCTGGGCATCGGTTGGCAGGTGGTGAGCAGTTGCATCACTTGGGGTTTTTTCCCCTGGGTTTTGTTTCTCTCTCTTGTTCTCTTTTTCATTGCAATTTTTATTACTATTATTATTTCAATTATTAAACTGTTCTTATCTCTACCCACGAGTTTTCTTACTTTTGCCCTTCCGATTCTCTCCTTCATCCCACTGGGGGGGAGGGTGAGAGAGTGGCTGTGTGGCGCTTGGTTGCCAGCAGGGGCTAAACCACAACAGCCTTCTCAAGTATTTGCTGAGGGTAATTGTGTTTATTTCTAAAGAGTGCCAAAGGCAGACGAGCTCTGGTGTGTTCAGCTGTGGCAGGAGGCAGGTTGCTGCCCTGCTGCCCACCCCACCACAGGGCTGGAGGTGATGCTCTCCAGGGCATGGCACAGCCTCACCCGCCGTCACAGCCCAGCTCCGACCCAGGTACCTGCCTGCCCTGTCACCTTGCAACAGCGATGTCAATGTTAGCAGAGGAGAAGAGCAACCTGCTGGGACATTAGTAGTTTAACACGCCAGAAGTTTGGGTCTGTTACCTCAGCACTCCACTTTCAGGCACAGTACAACAAACAGTTGGAGTTTCCTTCCTCACAGTTCCCACCAGCGCTCTGCCCACTTGCTTTCTTGGAGTTTTTATCTCCTGACAGTACTGCAGTGCTTTTCTTTCACCTTGTATCTGGGATCAAATGCACAGATTTTCCTGTGCAAACCGCCAGCCAGCCTCTCAGTCTTCAGCAAATTTCCAAGGCATAGGTACCCAACTTAGTGGCAGCGCCTGAGTTTTGCCCAGTCACCACTGCCTGTGCTGATGCTGCCTCTGAGGAGTCAGGCAGAGAGAAAAGCCTCCACTCCCACCGCCTCCAACCCCATCCCCATCACACAGCTGCAGAGGTGTTAGACCACCGCCCGCTCCCTGCTGCAGAGGCTGCACAAGCCTCAGCAGCTACCACTGCCGACTGGATACTCTGTCCTCCTTTGTGCCCTGCTCATAAAAAAACAAAAGGCAGTTAATATTAGGTGGTATCTAGGGTTAGGGTGGAAGCTTACAAACTTACTCTTTTTACAGTCCAACCTGTTTAATATTATAGTTCAACAGCTGAAAATCTAAGGCCACAGCTTTCCTAGTAAGTTAAGCGGTGGCAGGAACCATACCTGGGCAGGGAACACCACTGGCATTGCTCTGGGGAGGCCGGGCAGTGCTCTCCCGACACACCCGGGAACAGGACGGGAGTTTGACCCACAGCCATCCCCAACAGCCACTTTGTGCGTGGCCACCCATTTCAAATGCTGGAAGTCTAACTGGGTGGCATGGCCGCTCCATGCCGTGCGGTAGCACTTCACAGTCTCAGCACATTTAGTGCACCCATTACACCAAAGTCTGAGCACGTCCTCGCAGCCAGGTTGAGAGCTTAGAGCCAGCTCCAGCCCTGGAGCCGTGCGCCTGTTTCGGCAGGAGCGTGGCCGGGGCGCAGAGCCCAATGCCTGGCTGGGGGACAGCTGGTCCCAGCCTCCACCTGCTCCCCCCACCTGTGTGCACACACAGTTCGAAAACCTCTGGCACTGAAAGTGTTATTTTACAAATGGTATTTCATTTGCAGCACTGTTAGAAGAAAAGCTTGCTTGTTCATCAGCTGTGTGTGCCATTTGCCATGACCTCCGCTAAAGGATGCTGCTGACCATCTCAGAGAAAAGCAACAGAGCGCTGCACGCAAGTTCTGTAAAGAAAATGTTTTATTTAAAGTGTTAAATACCATCACCAGAATGAGTTTGATTTACATTAGTTGGTGTTCATTACAGGCCTAATCTGCCCTTCCCCCCGCAACTGTATTCCTTTTAACTTTTTAAAACGTACTATGTACAAGACAGCAGTGATCACTGGAATAGTGCTATTTACATAACTAAACCGTAAGTAGAGTTGCAGACGTGTGAAAATTAAAAAAAAATACATTAATTTCTTTAAAATAAATACTGCATAATGACAAGTATGTACAAACCTTCCATGCATCATGTCCTTGATTTTAAAATTTGAAACAATTTATATAGGACTATGCATACAAGAATGTGTGAGCACATCTCACAGCATCAGGAAAACGGTTATGTATTTTTCTTTAATATCCTAGGGGATATTGTAGACTGCATGTTAGTAGCATTTATTTGCTGCTGGTAGACAGGTGTCTAAATTATTTCAATAAATATAATTTTACCAGTCTGTCCATTAACTTAACAATAATCCATTATATAAATTCTGAAGACAAGACACAATCTTGATTTATATGATATTGCACAAAGTAAAAGGCATTTTAAGTGATACTGTTATTACTTTTGCCCTCTTATGAGGCATGTACAATTTCTTAATGGGAAACTTTAATAGATTTTTCAAATAAAATCAGAGTAATTCTGTGTGGCCTTAAAGGTAAATGTAATGTATCTTTCAAAAATTATTGCAAGGTTTCAATATTAAACCTTATATAGGTATTAAACGCATACAAAGACCCAGAAAAAAAGGACGGTTTGTTATTAAATGTTAGCCAGTTACATTCCCTTTAAATAATGTAATTTAATGAGAAGCTTGAACTTGCAGCACCACCCAACGGTAGTTACTGTCTGCTACAAAAAACAGGTTTTTGAAGATCCATTGACTCCAGTGAGGGTTCTGGTAATGTGTCAAATAGCTGTTGGAGTGGTACTGATAAGCTTTCTTTAAGGCTATTTTATGAAAAAAAGACTGATATTTTCCAGACTGATATTACCTAATTATGTCTTTTGCAACACAAATGTAGTTTATGAAAATTGAACTTTACAGCAGAAGAACTGTACGAATTAGTAACCCTTGTTGCTTTTGTAATCTCAAAAATGTAGCAATTAATTTGGCTTAGTGCAAATAAAAGTGTTTCAATTTATCTCCTAAAAATCAACCAGGTACTTAATTTTTCCTGTTTCCAAAAACCTTCAAGAAATGATAGTTCAACCTTTGAATGAAAGATGCTGGTGCTGAAAACAAATTTATTGAAGACATCTTACAATGGCCACATGATTCCCATATTTTGCTGTAGAATTCAATTTGAAGGTGAGAAAAAATGAAAATAAGTTACCATGCACTGTACAATAAACTGCAAAAAGTTCAAATATCTTATCAAATACATGCTGAATTACATTAATGTACTCCCAAGCCATGTTGCAAAATCCTTTTCAACATGCTTGAAAAAAAGTAAGTTCTTAAACAATATTTTTCTCAAATAATTCAGAAATGCAGAACAATCTGCAACCCTGAACCGAATATGGGGCATAAGAGAGTAATAAGTCAAAAGGTAGCCATTTTAGAATATGATGATCATCTTGGGAGGTAGAGGGGAAAAAGAGCAAAAGGAAGAAGGGAGACTGGGAGGAGAGATAGAGAAAGGAGGAGGTAAAAGAAGTGTACAATTTGCACATTATGTTGAACTTTACAAGGCTTGTACCTTTTACATTTAAATAAATTTAATATATTACACTTATTTCTTGTCACATAAACAGAATTTTAAATATTTGCTAGAAATTATTTTTTATTTTTAATACGTCTGCAAAAATACAGACCATGACTGGTTTAAAGAATGATAAACGTGGTGTGTCTTTGTATCACCCTGTTGCATTCTCTTCCCTTTAAAACCATGCACTAGTGAAATTTATTTTTAAAAATAATATAAATTGTTGAAAATGGCTGATTTATTCTTTTTTTTTGCAAGTTGCAGCCCCAAGAAAATAATTTAAGTGTTCAGCTAAATCTGTGTCCATGCAAAAAAGTTTCTTTAATTTCATACAGTACAGTATATCCACAGAATTTTATTTTTCAGAGAGTCCATCACATCTGGGGTTTCACTGTATCTATAGCTGGAGGTACGAAGCCTGCCACTTTAAGTCTTGAACCTTTTCAGTATGAAGAGTTTTCGGATCTCAAGCAACTGTTTCAAATGACAGTTGACTTTTCCAGCATCTTTACATTCTTCTTTTCTTCCAATGTCTGCTAATCCACTGACTTGTAACATGGCTTCATGGGAGGGTAACTCCATTTCTGTGGCATAACCAAGCTTTAGGAGGGGAGGGCAGATAAATAAAGAAACTGGAGCAACAAAACAGATATGCCATTGAAAAGGACTTTTGTTGCATGAAACAGATTGATTCTTTTAGTTTAGTCCATGGCTTCAGATTGGACCAAAACTGAGTGTCCCTGAACTCCAAACCTATCAGTTCTTCATGCTTCAGTCCTTCACCTGAGGGCCTTCCGTAGGGCACAATGTGTGCAACTTCCTTGAGAACACAGGATCGCGTTGCAGCCCTAGAAACAGGCTCAGAAGACACAACATTAAGCATGCAGTGTTACCAGGGTTTGCGACCTGTAATTTTATTTTTTTGTAACGCTGGTTGCTATGACAACAGTTTCACAGCTGCTATGAGCGAGCATACGAAGGTCCTGTTGAACTTTCAAGAGATGATTGGGAAGCTCTTCTAGTGAGAGGAGCTAAAGTTGGGTCTACTAGGGAAGAAGGAGGGAAGAGTTTGAACCACCCAATCACCATGTTGGACAGGTCCAGTTCATCTAAAAGTATCTGTGCCACTCCCATAAAGGATTTGTGATCCATACGTCCATAGTCTCCCCAAACAATTATCTGTTAGCAAAGGAAACACAACAAAATAGAAAAATTTCAGCAAAAATGATGAGAGCTTCAATCTGATTCGTCAAATGTCTCTGCTTATTATACTAAGAAATGAAATATTTGACTGCTGACAGTTTAGTTCTGTGTATACTAATCATGATGCAGTGACAGAAATGACCTGGGCGGTAACAGAGCAGTTATCCATGATACTAAAGAAAGCCCAGTGAGAGAAGGAGCCCATACATATAGTAGAAGCAAAATAATCTACACCTAACTTTTGCTCAGCACTTTCTACTTGCATCAACAGTTATTACTGTAGTATTTATCTGCTCAACAAGTATTTGAAATAGCAGAACTTGTCAAGAACTTTAAGCTTTATGAAGCATAAAAGGAAGTTTGAAACTCATTCAGTGAAAACCGTACAGGTGATGTTTTCAGATTCAGAAAAATATTGATGCAAATTACCTGTAAAACTTTTCCTTGGGGACTTTCTTCAAATGATAGAAGTTGCTGATAAAGTGGTTCCAGCGTTTTTCTTGCTACCTTTGTTTTCTTTTTGGCTATGCAGACTCCATTTTCTAATAGATACACCTTTACATATGGTGCTTACAAGAAAGAAAACAAAGAACAGTAAGTAAAGAAGTCCAGATTTTTTGCATAAAAGATGCACTGTTCTATCACTATATGATAAAATCTGCCTTTTACTGGATATATAACTTATATCAATAAATTTCCATAAGCATATTAACATTTATTCACATGCAAAGCATCCATGCATTTTCTTTACTTTTCTCCCTGGTATAATTTTTTCTTTACTTCTTTTTATATGTCTCTTTTGCCATGAAATAATTCAGATTTTGACCTGGAAAAATCAGATATCCCTATATATAGTATCCCTATCCTGTACAGTATGCAAAATAGGCCTGTTAAGTAAATGAATGACTTGCATTGACTTTGGTGAGATTTGGATCAATGCTCCAAATTGTTAATAATTTAAAATTATCTACAAGGTGAAAATCAGTGAAGAAAAGACTCTGACACAATTTCTATTTTGGCAGAAGAGCTTGCTAAAAATATCATTATATTGTCCTTTTCACATAGTGTTATAGGACATCAGATTATAAAACAAGGAGTAAGTATCAAATACTGGTCTACTTTTCGAGTAGGTACCTATTCCACACCTCTTGTTGATTCCCTCTTCATCCCTAAGATTCCTATCTCACACCGTCAGTATATACCTTCCTTTCTGCCCCAAAACCAACGATGCATTTGCTATTACTAAAATACTTATGTGTCTTCTGGTAGCCCAGACACCAGTCTGATTTTTTTCTTCCTCCTGAAGTAGGGTTGATTTTTTGTATACCATTTCAATACATTATGCATTTCAGTGTATAATACTGTAATCTACTGAGATGTGGATTTGCTAAGAGTTTACCTAAGTTGAACAGTAAAGCCTCAGAAGTTAGGAGTTTCTTGAATTTTTTTGGTAGAACTCTATTCTTGTTGCTAAGATTTCTCTTCCTTACCTGGCAGTGTCTTTGAACCTGGTTTTACAACAAGGCCACGGGCTCGGATTATTTCTACTTCCAGTTGTCCTTTCTTGTCCATCATTCCCACCTGAATATCTCCTAGACAACAGAAAGAAATCCTGGCATTGTAATCCAGAAATACCTAAATATATGAAAAGCTATGGGAATTTCTAAGATGAATACGTGATGACTTGTATCGTCTGTATTCCACCAATAAGTATGATCTGGATTTTAACACTACTAGATAATTTGATACTTATCCTCTTCACTGCTATTTACATTAGTAAACAATTAAAAAACCCTGCAGTAACATCTTGTCTCCCATCTCCCATGCCCCTATCACTTCAAATTAAATTATTTTTTTTGTCTGAGGAATTTCAGATAGAAAAAGGCAGCAAGGGAATTACTACAAAGCAGCTCTGTAAAACTCTTGAAATCTCTTCACCATGCCTCTAGTTTAAAACAAGGTATGAAAAGATAACTTGTGAATATAAAAATGTCTGTAAGCACAATAGTAACAAATATTTTGCACCTAAATTCCCATTTTTATTCAGTACTATCCAAGTCATCCAGAGAAAGGATTGGTCTCATTAGCCACATTTTAAACATGGAAAACTGAAGAAGAAGAGATAAAGACTGAATTTTTCAAAGCACCTTTTTACTTTTGAGTGTCTTAAGGTGCATCCACAATTATGTTCAGCTTTGGCTGAGGTTATAGTTTTGGTCTTAACTGAGTTGTTCAAAACCATATGGGAAATGTGTATTTAAAGACTTAGAATCTAGGTAAGTCCTATGTTCTAATTACCAGACCCAGCAGATTGTATCATATCTGCAGGACATAAATGCTTACCCATTGACGGTGTTGCCAAAGTCTGTCTTCCTACCAGCTGGGCAGGACCCAGTCCATCCAGAAAATCACTGAACTGGCTGTCTGCAGCCAACCTCACACCAGGGAAAATCAAACTAAAAAATAATATTGAAAAGAAACCAAAAATGAATACACTTGAATTTGCCCTTTTTTGTTTTCTAGATGTTTTGCATTTAGTGTTTACGGTTTTGGTACTACTGCTCACAAGGAACTTCCTTACACTGACAAGATTACCATACACTTACTGTAATTTTCAAAACTTCATTGAGTTCAACAAGCAGCAATTTGGCCTCCAGCATATAAACAAACAGGTCAAGAAAGCACTAATCCTCACTAAGTCTAATTTCCACAGTAATATTTTTCCATCATGCTCTCTTTTCCCAATATATTAAAGACCACTGTTAATTATTGTAGTATTCATATGAGACCAGTCATTAAGATACTAATACATGCCCTTACCAGTAATTTAGTTACATGAAGGTAAAATTGCTCACGTTTCTCAATCAACATGAACTCAATGGCTGAATGTCAAATGTGTCCAGTGAAATTATTACATTAGACTGAATACTGGTCACTATTTTTAAAATCACATTTTAAAATCAGCATTCATTATGAACATTTTGTCAAAAATGTCTTTGAGAATGACATCTATTCAATAATGGAACTGAAATCCATTGCGGCAAATGACCAAAGTAACTTAAAATTCAGATTCTTGCCATAAATTATCTGTGACCCATTACAAGGCAACAAGAACTAATGAGATTTGTAATGACCAACCATAAATAAATGTCCACCTCAAGTGCATATAGTGCATCAACTTGGACGTGTAAGATATATTGTCCAATATAGATGTATCATCTAGTGCTGTGAATACCACTAATAAATCTATCCACAGTAAGTTTTTTCTGGGCGATGGCTTGGACATACCACTCAGAAGTCTTTTAACTTGGGCTTTTATGAAAAGCATGATACATCACAGCCTCACACTTCTGCCCAGACCACTTCTTCAGGATTAATTAGCAGAATCTTTGAAAAACTCTTGAGCCCAATGAATGACACCTAGAAATGCTCTGGAAATACTTTGCTCTGCAAAGCACAGACCTATGCAAGGAGTTTTCAGAAGAGAACTTGTCCTTTTCTGTGTTTTACCCGGTGCACTGTACCTGCTTCCCCTCCTGCCATACCACATGCTCATGCTCTGACCCACCAGGTCCCTTTCTCATGGCATGGCAGAAATGATCCTCATCCTTCCTGCACCAACAATGGGAGACTCTTCCGGTCACAGGGGAAGACTTAGGCTTGGTCCATCAATGCCACTAGCTTGTGAAGGGAATTCTGACTGAACAGGACCTACAGGGCTCACCACACTTTCATCTAACTACCAGTTCCGTGGAGAAATGTCAGGTAACCACAGTTATAACTGCTGCTTACTTTCCCTCAGAGCTGTAGCTGTTCATGCTCCCATCCGTCGACTCCCGGCTGGCCTGACGGGTCATCCAGTTCCTCATCTCTACAGCCAGCCCTGTCTCAGTGCTCCTCTGGACGGTGCTCCGCAGCTTCTTGCCCCCTGCTTCTGCAGAGACAAAAGAGAAGCCCCCATCACACCGTGCTGTCACAGCTGGGCACCGCTGCGGGCAGCACACCACCATTCCAAGCGGCAGAAGCACTCGAAGCCAGAAATTAATGACCTGTACCAAAACTTGCATTTAAAAATTACCATTTTTTTAATAATAGGCAAGCAGCATCGTAAATCTCTTTTACAGGACCTTAGCTCTGTCACAGCCTGCATTCCAAGGGCAGACAGCAGATGCACAACACAAGTCTGCCCACGGACGTAACCAGATTTACACTATCCATAGTCTAGTGTGTTTAAAATATATTTTCTCTGGATGAATACATCCCTCTTAGGAATTCAATTAAAATGTTACCATTATGTCAAAACCTGCAGTGTCTGAGGAATGTTCTAATTCAGATGAATTATTTGATTTTAAAACATTTGGTCATTATCTGCTAAATCAAATTACAGATATCCATTAGTGAGGATAGTAAACAACAAATCAAGAACCCTGCCCATTCTTGCTTCTTTATTCATGCTTTTCTCATTTCACTAGTTGCCTTACCTTTATATCTAAAAAATACAGTATTGACTTTTATGCACAATATGAAACGTTTTTACCACATCCAAGAGTAATAATTTTTGTATCTGCTTGCATAGTTTAATGTTAGTTGTAAAAACAGCAATGTGACAGATAGCTGGGTATCAGACAAGGGAAAAAATATTCAAAACTTAATATAGTAGCATTTTAGTGTAGGAATTTTGATCAAGACCTCATCTGGAAGATATATTGAAAGTACCACCAAAAAAAAACCCTAAAAAAAAAGAAAAGAAAGAAATGAGTAGGACTGAAGCTTCAGTTTTTCTTTCATGAATAAGCCAGTCACTCCATGTAATTTTCTGATTTTAAATGCTGTTCCCTGCAATGGGGCAGGGAATTCTGTATTCCAATTTCTTTTATCTGTTCAAAACCCCCCTGACGTCAGCATAGCGATGTGATTTACTGATAATATCATGAGAGCAATGACTCTAAATGTACATGACACCAAATAATATCAGAATTCTTAAATATTGATGCAACGAAGGTAGAGCAATATCCAGTATCCTAGGACATCTAGGGACTCGCCCTCTTCTGCACTTGTTTGTAGCCTCTGCTACCCTTTACACCTTCTCTGGCTCATCATGTACCAGAGGTCAGAAGAACTGCTGGACCCGTGGGGTCGGTGAAGCTCTAGGGATTTAAGAAAGGAAATGAGCAAGGGAGGACACTGTCCTGGGATAAGGACTCTCACAACCCGAGGAGAACGTGTGAGTACAGGGGCTGGCTTAGAGTAAGAGGAACTGCACTCTCAGACAGGGAGTAGGAGAGGGGCATCAATTTCAATGTCCACACTCAGAGTCACTCTGTCCTACAGGCTGCACTGTGGGTTGCAGTCTCCCAGGCCCTCCAGTCAGGAGTGATATGAGGTCAGATAAAGAACACAGGAATTTTAGTGAAGTGGGAGATAAACACCCAAAACACCTTGAAACCTACTGGCCCCTTGTCAATAAAGATTAATAACTTTGCAATAGTAGCAGTAGTCAGACATTTCTATAGCAGTATCATGAGTGGTTCAAATCATATTGCTTATTACAAGTCTTCCACATATTCCTTAAGACCATAATTTTTAATCAGTATATAAAAATAACAGAAGTAATAATTGTCCTCTAAAACTTCAGCTACCCACACGAATTTAGTACCCAACAGAGTGAAACAATTTGTTTTACTACGTCAAAACTACTTCTGAAAATGCCCATCAATATCTGGTGCAATAAATACAAATAAAAAAGACACAAGGCTAACATGACATATGAAAAATGAAGGGCAGAAGTCAACAATTTCATTT
Source organism: Balaeniceps rex (assembly GCA_013401315.1). Lineage (NCBI taxonomy): Eukaryota > Metazoa > Chordata > Aves > Pelecaniformes > Balaenicipitidae > Balaeniceps > Balaeniceps rex. The sequence goes on from VYZW01015413.1 coordinate 58,085, forward strand.
CTATTGGGTTGTACTGTTCCAAGTGTCTGCTGGTTTTATTATTTATATTAAACTAATGAAAGCTGGCAGCTGACTTCCAACACTGGTCCAGAGTCGTTCTAAAATCCAATCATCGAAGAAATATTCCCACAAAACTGCCAGGAAAAAGTTGTGCTATAGTTTTGTAGAAAAGGTACGCTGCATCATAGTTACATGTGAAAGGCACACAACTCCTGAAGCCCCATGCTCTTTTCATTCAAGTATTGTTACAGGATATTACTCTTCTGTTGTAAGAGCTCTTTTGATTAGTAAGCATTCATTTTCGTTCAGCCTTGTTGAATGGTGGTCATTCTCAGTACATTGTTGCAAATACAAATTCTCTCATGCAAATTTAACAGAACATCTGCATCTTGTATTATTCTTCAATCTCTTCACATCATATCTTTCAAAGATTTGGGGGTTTGGGATAAATATGCGTTTGCATATGTGATATGTGAAGGAGTATACAGTAACTTCTATTAATTAGTAAGGCAGATTTTTTTCTGAGTTAGAATGATAAGCCTGTATGCCTTCACTCTAGCAGAACATTCACAGAAAAAAATCAACACATCTGTTGCACATCAATTTACTGAGAAATCATGGCAGAACTGGTGCAATTGCCATTCAAATCTTCATAGAGGCAAATGTGTAGCTGTTCTTAGCATCCCTCTGAATTTTATTTTTAAATAGTTTTACTTTCCTGCATTGATTTTAACTGAACTAAGCGCTCTAGTTCATGTGAAGACAGGCTGACAGCTGAGAAGATACAACTTTGATACAGCATGAAAGTTAGGCATGCATAGTATATCCAACTTTTGTATAAGTGCGGGTGGTAAACTAATTATTTTGACCTTAACGCTGAATTTAAGAAGGGTTGAAAGGAGGCTATTTGAATAACTATTTTCCAGTTTTCAACAGAAACAGGCAGAGCTCTCTGATGTTCTCAAAAGACAAAGATCTGACCTTTCAGCAATAAGGCTCCTAATCACAATGTTGATGCTTCTTGAAATAAGAAATGAAGATTTTAACAGCAAAATGGCGATTTGGAATAGAAGTACAGAAGAAGACCCAGATCACAGGCATGACTCCTGAGCCACTGCTTTAGAGATGAACATTCTTTCAGATTAAGCTTAGCTAAACTAATATTTAATAATACACATGAGAAATACCTACACTTGATTGCCCACAATGCTAGAAATACATTGATCCCTGGAAAAATGCAATAAATCAAAAATAATCCCACAACTCCTCAAACAATTTAAAAGCAAAGACAGTATTTACATAATCCATAATTTGTGTTTCATAAATTTGTCATTAAAATACTTAAAAGGTTGCAAGTAGCAATGAAAATGCAAAGTAGTTACTCAACTCAAAGAAATAGCCTTTGGTGCCATACTTCCAAGCTGTAGCTGGTAGAAGATCTGGTTGAAGGTCTTACCACTCTAGTAAATCCAAGCTGTTTTCCCTCATTCCTGCCTGGAAATTAAAACCTCCTCTGTTGTGCTAATTCAACTACTTGTGTGGCTGCATTCTGTACTGGACCCAGTCCAAAAGGAAAAAAACCACAATATGTTTTAAAGCTGTTCTTTTTCTTTTAAGACAGATCATTTCCCAAAAACATTTGTGAAAACAAACATACAGTTGAATGAACCCAATTGAGGTGACGCTAATCTCTGGCTAGATGAATGACTTGGGAATGCATCTGACACTAACACAGAAGTAAACATGTAACTGGCGCCACTGTAAAAGTGGGGGTTGGCTTTATAATCATAAAGTATATATACATATACGCTCTTCTCATGCATGCTGTTTTTAATCCTACCAAATGAAAGGATGAGGAAACAAGGGAGTTTAGTAGTGTACTATGTTGCCAAGTATGCTGCTGACCACCTACACTGAAACTCATTTTACTCACAATTTACTGAACTCTAATTAAGAACATTGCAAATGTTCTCCAAATTAGTATAATCTAATTGTCCTAGAAAGAAGAAATTTCTCTCAAGTCCCCATCACAAAATATGGAATATATTATCTGAAAAACACTAGTTCAGATTCTTGCAGCCATATTGCAAGGAGTGGAATAAATTACCAGAAATAATTGCTCTGGCATTTATGAAAGCACATTCATTCTTACAGTTAATCACACTGGTAATTCAACTAATATGGTTACTGCAAATAGACTCCACAGGCCACATTTTCTAAATTACACATGGAATTATTCATTCCCACAACTTGGCGTGCAAATCATTTGCAAATTAGGGGTGCAAAACTACCGATATGATCTTCAATATCAGATGAGGACAAGTCGAAAACTGCAATGAATGCAACCGATTACTTTCCGTGATCTGGGATCTAGCCAGATGAAATCTGCCTCTGGTGTGGAGAAGCGAGAGCTCTCGGCTTGCTCTCAGCAAGAGCTTCCAACAGCTGCTCACCACCAGGCACAGAGCCCCAAGAGAGGACATGGCTGGCGCAGGCAGAGGCAGGCTGGCTACGCCAGTCCCCAGGTGGTACGTGATCTCTTGGTAGGATCTGTACTGAGTACAGAGCAGCTGTGGCTTCGGAAACACACTCAAGTGCTTGAGTTGCCTCTGCTCTGCTCTCCTCACCTCACCAAAAAGGCGGCATAAAAACTGCTTCAGTATTTTCATTTGAACTCAGGAGTTAGCTGCCTGTAAGTGACCATTTTTCAAGAGTAAAGCTCTTTACATATCTAGAGATCTGCTCTGGGCATGTTAAGAACAGGTTAGATAAAATCATCAGAGACAGTCCAAGAACATTTAATCCTACCTAAGAAAAGGGACATGGTCTAGGTCTCAAATTCCCTTGCGGCCGCACAATTCTGTGTCTGGAACAGCCCAGGTTTTGGCCGCATTGAATGAGGCATTTAGCTCTTGTTGAAGCACTGCTGGGAACCACAGCTGAGTTGTTTTTTTTTCTTGTGTCACCCACAGACCCCGAGCAGCAGCCATGGATTAGGATCTACTAATTTAAGCAGGCTTTGGGAAACCCAGATTCCACTGTCACCTCAGTTTGAGAAGCTTTGAGCCCATCTCACCAATTCTCAGAGGCCAGTGACAACCACCAGCTATGAAGTGTCCTGTTACAGTCCTTCTGATGAAGTTTTTTCACAGCGCATGCCATAAGCATTTATGAAACCCAAAGAGCATTTGCAGGGCCAGAGAGAAACTGTAGCCAGGGGCTCTCCCTTACTTTGCGCTTGTAAGGAAGAAGGGAAGACATGTTCCAGTTCCTGCTCCCATGAATATCTGAACGTAAAACACTGAGACATTCCAACTGGGATGGGGATGGCCTGCCCTGATAGCCCAAATGCAGAGCTGCCTTCAGTAGGGAAGCTCTTTAGTATGGGAGCAGCCAGGTTTGGAAAGTCTGAGAGAGCCTGGACGGACAGCCTCAGTTCACACTATGCATTTTTAGATTTCTTGGGAGGCCTCACTAGGTTTTAATTTTCAGTCAAGAAATACTTCTTCACTCTTGTTCTGTGCCTTTGCGTTTCCTCCTCTCTCTTTCCTCTGGCCATACTGGATGCATCGTTAATTAAGATTAAGGTTAATTAAGACAGCACCTAAGGAAAAGTGAAAGAAAGTGAATGAAATAATCAGCTGCAAAACTGTTGCTTGAGCTTCTGGTCAAAGGCTGGTATGAAGCTTTCAGGTCCCATTCTTGATGACTTCCCATATACAGGACCCAAGGCAGCCATCACGAATTTCATTTTTTCCTGGGATATAAAGCTTTGGCCATATTGCAGCATCCTTTGTCTGTATTTCATTTCCCTTTCACAGCAAGGCTGGTTGTACATTCAATCTGGAAAAGATCTCCCCGGCTTGTTGTGGCTGCATGATGGGAAGTCAGTTTACCTGTGGTGGGTTGACCCTGGCTGGATGCCAAGTGTCCAACAGAGCCGCTCTATCACTCCCCTTCTCAACTGGACAGGGAAGAGAAAATATAACAAAAGGCTCGTGGGTCGAGATAAGGACAGGGAGATCACTCAGCAATTACCATCATGGGCAAAACAGACTCAACTTGGGGAAAATCAGGTTAATTTATTACCAATAAAAACAGAGAGGGTAATGAGAAATAAAACCAAATCTTAAAACACCTTCCCCTCACCCCTCCCTTCTTCCCGGACTCAACTGCATTCCTGATTTTCTCTACCTCATCCCCCCGAGCGGCACAGGGGGACAGAGAGTGGTGGTTGCGATCAGTTCATCACGTGTCATCTCTGCTGCTCCTTCCTCCTCAAGGGGAGGACTCCTCACACTCTTCCTCTGCTCCAGCGAGGTGCAGTCCTTCAGGAGCAGACTGCCCCAGCGTGGGTCCCCCACGGGTCCACAGGTCCTGCCAGCAAACCTGCTCCAGCGTGGGCTCCTCTCTCCATGGACCCACAGGTCCTGCCAGGAGCCTGCTCCAGCGGGGGCTTCCTACAGGGTCACAGTCTCCTTCAGGCATCCACCTGCTCCGGCGTGGGGTCCTCCACGGGCTGCAGGTGGATATCTGCTCCACCGTTAACCTCCATGGGCTGCAGGGGGACAGCCTGCCTCACCATGGGCTGCAGGGGAATCTCTGCTCTGGCGCCTGGAGCACCTCCTCCCCCTCCTTCTGCACTGACCTTGGTGTCCGCAGAGTTGTTCCTCTCACATATTCTCACTCCTCACTCCAGCTGCAGTTTGTGCCCCATTATTCCCCTTCTCCCCCCTTCTTAAATATGTTATCCCAGAGGTGCTACCACCATCGCTGATGGGCTCGGCCTTGGCCAGTGGCAGGTCCATCTTGGAGCCATCTGGCATTGGCTCTCTTGGACATACGGTAAGCTTCTAGCAGCTCCTCACAGAAGCCACCCCTGCAGCCCCCCGACTACCAAAACCTTGCCACGCAAACCCAATACATTATCACATGCTGCTCCCAAGCAATGCTGTGGTTTAAGGCAGGCACCTGCTCCTTATTCTCTCCCACTCTTTAATGTGTTTAAAGTTGTATTCTGCCACTTTAATTTCACTGCTGTGCTGATGTCCATTCTTCAGTCCTAACTGACCCTTCAGCGAATTCTTAAGAGCATAGAATAAGAATAGAAACTGCTTTTGTCTGCGTGGGCCATGCACCAGTTTAAGCTCTTCAACACTTGTGATCCCAAAAGTTTCTGAAACATTTTTACAAGCCTGAGCTGTTAACAAGAGCTGTTTTTTCCCCATACATGATAATTACTTAATGTTCCTAAAATTCCTGTGTCCCCTGTATTATTATTCAGAATCACTACTGAACATGCTACCTATAAAAAGGACAAATAGCCATCTCTGACAGCTTGGAGCTTGTTTTCAATACCTGTGCTACGTAACACTCCTTGGAAATCCCAATTGAATATATATGCAACCACAGCACGGAGGTTTGCTGCTCGGCCATTGCCTTGACAAAGAATTTACCCCTGATAACAGACAGCCAGCGCACTGGGAGCGATCCCAGGGAATCAAAACTAAATAACTGTACCTGTAAGGATGAGAGGTGTTAGTACTGATGTGACTTCCACTTCTCTTTCGGTTACTTGGCTCTGACTATGTAACTACAAACTGAGTATGCAGATTTCTGGTTGGATCCTTTTTTTATAGATGTTGACTACAGATTTGGATTGTAATACACAGTAAGAAAATAAACTATTTTTTATATTGTTTAATCACCTATTTGGCCCAAGAGAGACCAGGACATCTCTATTACTCTTACGCTATTTTTTTCAAATGTATGACTGCAGCGCCAAGAAGGAATGTTTTCTTCAAATTTGTGTAAGATGTATTTCCAAGTTGGCTGCTATACTGAGATTTACTGAACTAGTAAACAACCCCTTGGCTAGCCAGTCTAACCGGAGATCCATAAAGGTTTGAATCTAACTTGGAAAAATACTGTCTTACATTAAGTGGCTTAAATACAGGATTAAAAAAAGAGAGATGTAAATCAGGAACACATCTGCACACAGCCACTCAAGCCTTTCCAGCACTTCTGCGGAAGTTTCTGTTACTGATAAGACCATCGGTTTTCTAAGTGTGGTCAGAGGATGCACCTGCCAAAAGTCTCGTATGATTGCTGTAAAACTGAACACAGAGATATGACAATGAAGAAGCACATGGCTTTGCAGCCCACAGCTGTATGTCCCACGTGCCAAGTGATCTGAATGAACAGTTCTTCAGGAACCCTCATTTAGACTAGTTACGATCTCCACACAGATAGGTGTTATCACTCAAATATAATAGGTCCGACTTTGCGCATATTTTGTGCATGTGTCAAACAGAATGGTAGCATTTTATATCCCCCTTGTAGACCCCGTACAGCAATCTACATGACTACAAGAAGTGCAAAGCAGCATGAAATCAGTCTCATCCCCAAGCTACTAAAATCCTGAAAAAATAGAGCAAGCAATTTTGTGGAATTACATTCTAATCTTCTATACCATTTACATAAGGAATCACTAAATAGGTGCACATCTTCACCACAAGAAATCTTTAAACCCAGTCTTTGATTTTGCCAATGACAAAGAATGGTCATCTTAAGTAAAAAGAAACCATCGCTGCAATTTTGAGTGATAATGTTTTTATGTTTATACGTACTTTCAATTTTCTGGATGTATAGCATTCTTGTGCACTTATTAATAACAATTATTCCATGCAGTGCCAAGAGCAGATTAAAACTTCTTAAACAGTGAAGACTGTGTATATTGAGGAGCTTAGAATTGCTTTTTTATTTTTGTATTATATGAATTGAGAGATACTTTCTAAATATGTAATAATGACAGCAACACCATTCTTCAACCCAAACTTGATTATTTTTAGTATAGCTAGGGTCATTACACACACTATCAGATGGATCTGTGCAGCAATTTTGAATGATGTAGCATGTTGAAACAATTCAACACCCTCTATTAGGGCTTAATGAGATAGATGGTGCCAAGTAGTTGGATGGCTACTGAGATTACACAAATTAGAAACAGTTCTTCCTCTTAGCTTTGTCTAAGATGAGTAATGATAACTATGCACATATCATTATTTAAATAACCACAGTTCCCAAAACTCTGAGCAAATTTCACACTGTAATGACCCACTTTCAAACTACTGCTGTTAAACATTTACCTCTCCATCTGAAACAATGGCAACACAGAGTGCCGCTGCTCTGACTACACTATTGATCTTGCCATTGAAAAATGACAATTACAGTATGTAGATATAAGAAGACAGGTTTTTTTCAGGTTTATGTAGGTACCGCCAGAGATGAAACCTGTCATTCACTGTAGCTTCACGGCTTGCTGATACAGCCATACCTGAGTTATCTGTTAGCTATTCAGGTACATGCTGCAGTGTAACTAGCAGCTCAGAAGAGAAATACAACAAATACAAGAGAAATACAGCTTTAAAACTCTGTTGGGCATTTCCATCATATAGTCAGGTTGAAGTATGTTGTACTTTAAATGTCAGCCCTTCTGCAGTCTCTTGTACTTTTCTGTTGATTTTCCAGATGTTTCCCAGATTACATGTGTTTTGTTTGTCACACTCTTTACTTTGCCAGCAACAGTATAGCTTTTTCTATGCTCCTTTTTTAAAAGGTCTTACCCATCTTGCCATCTACATCAACTTCATCAGTATAGTACCTGAGTGTAATTGATAAAAACACTTGGGACTGGAAAGAGAGATGCAAATTGCTGGAAATGCCTTCTGTACTGGAGTCAGCCCGAGGAGCTGCAGAAGTAGGAGAGACCCAGCCCCACCACACTGACGGAAAGGCTGACTCAGCTCACCCCCTGAGCAGCACCCTAGCAGCAAACATAAAAAATTATCGACCATAAACTTAAATGTCATAGAGATTCTGTATGGAATTATTATTATTCCATATTCGGAGTGATTCTTACCCTCTAAGATGAGCCACCCCACTGTTGCAGGAGATGGACAGCAGACAATCTCTGGCTTGTTAGCATCAAGCAAGCCAAGGTCTTCAAAGCTTCATCTTTTACAGCGGATACCCTGCCACAGGGCAGTATACCCTTCTTTCAAATTCCACCTTGGCTCTGCCTATGAACACTCCCGTAAACAAGGTCATCTTTACCACCAAGGCCAAAAAGTAGGCCAATTCCCCCAAGAAGATGTAGTTATTCTCGTTTTCTTCATTGCCTGATACTCCTACTAATACTTTATTCTTTTTAAGGGGATAATTTTAAAGCATAACTACTTCATGTGCAGGATTCTCTTCACTTTAATAATTACTGTGTTAATGAATTTATTGTTACTACTTCCCCCATTTTCTATTTCTGGTTAAATTATTGTCTGCTTGTTATTGTCTACTGGGACCTCCAGAGGGACAGTGTGATCTGGTGGCCTAACCACAAGAACAGAATCCAGGAACTGCCGAGCTTTATTCCAGCTCTACCAACAAGCAAAATGATTAATCGGTGAGAAATGCCACTGAAGCCATTAACAGTGCTCAACTGAGCAGTTCAGCATACATGCAAGTAAGTCCCAATCCTTCACTCATTAGCATCAATGGCAACACTCCTGCTGATATCTATGTGGGATCAAACAACCCCTTGAGCAAGTTTCCCAGACAGTTATCAGCCAGGTGACAGGAGCGTATAATGTGCTTCTATTCCTACCGAACTCCTGCAGCAACACTCAGATACTTCCTTCAGTAGACATCAATATGCAAAACTGTAATGTATCTTCTCCTCAGCTAACACAACTAATTCTTGCTATTTTTGGCATGATTGTCTTGGGCTGAAGAACACTGTGGCTTTTTTTTTCAATTGCCTTTTGTTTTTCTAACATACTGGGAGACCAAGATGCTTTCCAGTTCTTTCTGAATTAATTTATGTCTTAAATTATCATAAATTATCTCTTGAATTGTCTTCAGCACCTGCAAAGCATTTGACTTTCCCCTTGAATCTCATAGCTTTGCTGCCACCCAAAAACTTTGGCAAAATAAGACATTAAATTGAAATATACTCCCTTTTGGCAGGCATAGTTCTGCACATAGATCTTGCTGTGACTAGCAGTTCCATAGCTGCACTCCTGGCAACCTGCTATTTAACAGTTTATATCAACACCTCAGTGTAAATGCAAATCAGAAATGAATGTAAATAGAGTATAAAAAGGAAACCGTAGCACAAATTTATTACAGTGAACAATACACAAAGTGTAATTTGAGGAAGCACCAAGTTAACAGTCCCACTCATAAAAATAGATGTAGGCTTTCTAGTGACCACATGCAATCTGAGCCTCTCTCTTCTTTTCTCAGTGTGTGTTGGGTAACTTAATTCTTCTCCAGTAACCTTCTTGTACATAGGAATTTACTTGCTCTAGAACATTTTCCAGTTGCCCACAGGAAACCTTAGTAAATGCAAATCCACTACTTTATATTATGTGCATGAAATTTTGCACTATGACTACACAGACATCTAAAGGATGTCACACACATTTACACTGGTCCTTTGAATTCAATGACAAAATTTCCTTTAATTTCAACAAATCCAGGACTTCAGACAAAATGTGAGGCTTGGGATGCTTCAAGAGCGGCTGGAATTCAGACAGGTACTGATCTGCCCTCTGCACCCCACACCTCTCTTCAACAATTTCCATGTAATTTAAATCTGTTCCAAGCATCACTTGATGCCAGTTCTCACTTTACAATGCAGGCCGTGCACTTTATCATCAATGAATCTAACAAAAAATGCAAAAGACACCCTCTGATAACCTTGATACTTTGATAATGTATGTAATTTGCTCTAGTACCATATGAAGCGTTAGTTCTGCATGTGCACATGCACATGTCAGAAGTAAACTGATGATGAAAAAACTGATTTTTCAATACCTTTCACTAGACACAGCTAATAATAATAAATTCCTTTAAAAATAAAAAATGTGAATAAAAAACTTGAAGGATTCATGAAACTGATCAGGAAGCAGGAAATGCAAGAGTGAATATCAGTTCCCTGGGCTGTAAACCTGGCTGACCATAACAAGTTCAGGCCTACCCATGGCAAATTCATGGCTGCCAACTGGAAAACTGCAGCCTTTCCACAGCCTGCTTCTTCAGTACATTACAGCTTGGATGTCAGGGCTGAAGAAGTCTCCTACTTTAATCAATTCACACTCAAATGGATCTTCTCAATCATCGTGTTCAAAAATGGTTTCTAAAATTATTCTTAATAATACATTGTACTGAGTTACTTACTCTTCAGTTACTTCTGAACTTGACATTACTCATGTTCTTTCATACCCGAAGATATACCTATGGGCCAGTGTATTCATTTCAGCAGTTAATGAACAAAAGTCTTCAAGGGAGGATCACAAATAAATGTCTCAACAGGTCAGATTTTCTATTTGTATTAAAAATGCGATTGAGTGGGAAATGTATAAGCACTCCTGTAGCAGGTTATCTTTTTTTAACCTATCCGTCATACGCAGAAATAACTACATCTTGAGGACAGATAACTTATGAAGTGGGTTTAACATGTATCTTTTTCAGATTAAACTGTAAAAGGGCATTACGTACATGAACATGGAAGTGCATGCACCACACTCACTTAAGGACACTGGTGGTACATAAATATAATTGCATAGAAGCACTCAGAAGACAACAAATTCCAATCTGAGTGCAGAGGTGACTTGCCATCAAAAAAACCCATCGAATTTTTTTTCTTTATAATCTCAGTGAGTGCACTTGGGAAAAGAGTTTAGCTGTCATGCCTGTCACTCCCTCTGTAACCTGGTATGTCTGAAATCTCAGGTAGCAGAAACTCAGCTCCACAAAAACTGAATAGCAATTATAGCTCTGCTTTTTCATCGGAATTACATGAAATGCATTTTCAAGTGTAGCCTAGGTCTAAATAGAACCAGATAACGTAAATCAACACAACATGTAAAAAAATCAGTATACATTCTTTTAACACTTCTGTTTAAATAACTGGCCAGCACAAACTAAATAAATCATTACAATTACCCTTAAATTAACATATATTCCTCTACTGACTTCCATATATTTCTATTTCTTTGAACCAGTGAACAGTTTTAAACACACACAGATATCAACTGAGGAATAAGTTAAGTGTTTCCTAGAGAAGTAAAGAAAGCAGACAAGAACAAAACAAATCAATACTCTGCTTTTGAACAGGATTAATGCAATTACTGTAACTAATAATCAGGACTGAAAAGACAACTATTCTGGAATGATAGAGAAAAAAAAATCTTTAAAGAATACCTAAGCATGTTTACCATAATTTATGATATTTTCAGTGTTTTAAAAGTGTGTGTTTTCAGCCATAGTGTTTAGTAGCACGTCAAAGGATTAAAAATGCCCTGTGAAGCCTACCCTGCAGTCTACTGGCAATATTTTGCAGCTCACTTCATTGTTCAAGGCAGGGAGCAGATGAGAGTACTGAAGGACAGCACATTTTGTTCCAGGGAGCAGCTCCCTCTTTTCTACGGAGAGGAGCAACCTGGCCAGCCCCCGAGTCGAGTCCAGGGGAAAGGCAAGGGACCACACCTCGGCATTCGCATCAGAAAAGGAAAGATGCTTTGAAGAGACTTCAGGGATTGTTGCACATGGGAAGATAAATCAAGATGGGTGAAGACTGGGGACAAATATTTGCCACTGAACTCTCAGCCTGAGATGCAGAAGGTGATATATGCATATGCAGATATTTTAAATACAGATTATGAATGGTGTATGTACATAGCTGATACATGTTTGTCCAGCAGCACTGTACAAATACTGATATCTTAATTTGATATTGCTCAAATCTATTGAAGGTGCAATGTGCTCCATTAATCTTAATGAAATTAAAAATCTTGAAGTAGTTCTGATAAGCACTGGGAAGACCATCAGTTCATTCTATATGTAAACATATCTAAACACACCAGATTATTTTCTTTACGAAACCAGTATTTTCAAAACAAACTCATGAAACACAAGTTCTGTTGTGGGTAGGATTTGGTGCCATGCTTAACTACACATGTACATTTGTTACACACATTCCAAATAGTAACCGGAACTTTCTGTTTTTCAGGTTTTTTGATAGCTAGCTTAGGTTTTGTTATTTTCTTTTTTTTGGCCACAGTTATACATAAAATTCATTGTCTTTCTCTTCTTTGTTATGTAAAGTTCTGGTCCTGCAACAAATATACAGAAATTACACACGCGCTTTACCAGCTGGACTTACTTCTACGAGTAGAGATTAACCGTGAGTGAGACCTGCGAGGTCTACTTGTACGCATAGCCTTCTACCTACAGTGCTGTTCCTAAGAAAAAGTTAAACAGGGCCAGTATTTAATTGTTCAAATCTGGTGTTCTTTGTAAATTATGTTGCAATAACGGACAAGGGATACCTGAGCAAGCCCATGTAGCATCAGAAAACCACCCATGAGGAAGTGTGGTTTGTTTTCCTTATGAATGAGCAGAAAATGGAAAGATCCTCTACTGAATTTTTTTTTCAACATAACTAAAGCTCAGCTAATAACTTCACTTCCGATGCGATGATAAACATCATCTTTCAAATCACACCTCACTCTCCAGGTACAAGCACTGTGTCACCAACCCCTCTCCCAACACAAGCAACTCTCCGGGAGCCGCGTCCCCGCACTGAGCTCGGCGCTCAGCACCACCGCCCGCCCGCCGGGATGGGGACAGGGACGCCCGACCCCCGGCCCTTCCCGGTGTGGTGCCACCGCCGGACCCGCCCCATCCCCGGAGCGACCCGGGGCCCCCCGCGGGACCGCGGGCGGGGGTCCCTCCCCGCGC
>VYZW01015416.1:0-13928 GCA_013401315.1 Balaeniceps rex
AAAAGTAACTCTAACTCAGCTGAAACCAGGACAACAGTACTTGAAGGGTGGCCTCACCAGTGCCAAGTACAGAGGCACGATCACTTCCCTGGTCCTGCTGGTCACACTATTTCTGATACAAGCCAGGATGCCGTTGGCTTTCTTGGCCACCTGGGCACACTGCTGGCTCATAGTCAGTCGGCTGTCAACCAGCACCCCCAGGTCCTTTTCCACTGGGCATCTTTCCAGCCACTCATCCCCAAGCCTNTCCAGCCACTCATCCCCAAGCCTCTAACGTTGCATGGGGTTGTTGTGGCCCAAGTGCAGGACCCAGCACTTGGCCTTGTTAAACCTCATACAATTGACCTCAGCCCATTGGTGCAGCCTGTCCAGATCCCTTTGCAGAGCATTCCTGCCCTCGAGCAGCTCGACTCTCCTGCCCAATTTGGTGTCATCTGCAAACTTACTGAGGGTGCACTCGAGCCGCTTGTCCAGATCATTGATAAAGATATTAAACAAGACTGGCCCCAACACTGAGCCCTGGGGAACACCGCTTGTGACTGGCCGCCACCTGGTTTTACNACCGCTTGTGACCGGTCGCCAACTGGATTTAACTCCGTTCACCACAGCTCTCTGGGCTCAGCCATCCAGCCAGTATTTTACCCATCGAAATATACCTGCCTAAGCCATGAGCCACCAGCTTCTCTTGGAGAATGCTGTGGAAGGCAATGTCAAAGACTTTACTAAAAACCAGGTAGATAACATCCACAGCCTTCCCCTTATCCCACTATGGTCACCTTGTCATAGAAGGAGATCAGGTTGGTCAAGCAGGACCTGCCTTTCATGAACCCATGCTGGCTGGGCCTGATCCCTTGGCTGACCTGCACATGCCTGTTGAGCTCACTCAAGATGAACCGCTCCATAATCTTCCCCGGCACCGAGGTCAGGCTGACAGGCCTGTAGTTCCTTGGATCCTCCTTCTGGCCCTTCCTGTAGATGGGCATCACATTGGCAAGCCTCCAGTCATCTGGGACCTCCCCTGTTAACCAGGACTGCTGATAAATGATGGAGAGTGGCTTGGCAAGCTCCTCCGCCAGCTCCCTCAGTACTCTTGGGTGGATCCCACCCGGCCCCATAGACTTGTGTGTGTCCAGGTGGCGTAGCAGGTCGTTAACCGCTTCCTCCTGGATTATGGGGGGTTTGTTCTGCTCCCCGTCCCCATCTTCCAGCTCAGGGGGCTGAATACCCTGGGGATGACTGGTCTGACTATTAAAGACTGAGGCAAAGAAGGCATTAAGTACCTCAGCCTTTTCCTCATCCTTGGTAGAAATGTTCCTCCCCCTGCATCCAATAAAGGATGGACATTCTCCTTGGCTCTCTTTTTGTTGTTAATGTATTTGAAGAAACATTTTTTATTATCTCTTGCAGCAGTGACCAGATTGATTTCTAGCTGGGCTTTTGCCTTTCTAATTTCCTCTCTGCATGACCTAACAAGATCCTTGTACTCTTCGTGGGTTGCCTGCCCCTTCTTCCAAAGGTGGTAAACTCTCCTTTTTTTCCTGAGTCCCAGCAAAAGCTCCCTGGGTCGTCTTCCTGCTGGCTTGTCTTTTGGCACATGGGGACAGCCTGGTCCTGCGCCTTTAAGACTTCCTTCTTGAAGAATGCCCAGGCTTCCTGGACCTCTTTGCCCTTACTTATGTACTTGTACTCATATGGACTGAAGTGACAACAAGGCAAATTATGCACATATGAAAAAAAGTAAGTTTCCTAGCCTTCTGTTTGTATTCTGTGGAGTAAGTGTCATCTTCTGTTCAAAAGAACAGGGAAATGGAATTTCAGATTAAAACCTGTGGTGGTGATGATAGGTAGCAAAATCTTTCAGTTTCTTAAGATGCATTTATTTATTTGTCAAAGACAATGCTGATACTCAAAAAAAAAGAAGCAATAGTTCAAAACGGCATTGGTCAAAGTGCTTTCAAAGTCTCATTACTCAATCAAAGAGTAGGCTATGATTAATGTTATAAGAAATAAGTTCTGTCCTAAAAAATCCACTTAATCCTTAGCTAAGTCTGCTGAAATAGTCATGAGTGAGCTATGCTGTCAAGCAGGTGCAGCTGCTGAAGTGTTATACCTCTTGTTGATTTTTTGTTCCCCTTGTAAAGTAATTTTTTTTTATTGATAGGTTGGAACCTATACTCGGATATCTTCCAGTAATCAGGATTAATACCTGTAAAAGAAAAGTTGTACAAAAGGTCATCAAAGATCTTTGATCCACCTTTCCTTACATTTGCACTTTGCACTTTTAGAATCTTAAAAACTTTTGGAATAAATATAGCCTTGGCCTTTAAGAAACTTGTGTTGTCATCTTTTAAATGCATAATAAACAACAATAATCCACACTATGGAGCTTAATCTACAGTTTGTGCTTCTGTCTTCCCTGGACCACAATGTACATCAGAAATTTTACTCCCAAATTTGAATGGATGGCATATTAAGTCATAGAAAAGTGACTTCTTTCCCTATCCTGTCTATCTCATTCCAAGAAGAGTCTTGTAGTTGAAGATTACTTTGCTTTTCAACTTAAAATCCATTCCTCACAGTTTGTATTCACCCAAGCTGGTCTCTGGAGCAACATGAGTAAATTATAAGAGAAAATTGAATGTATGAAGTAGTTTGTATCAGACAGTTTTAGTTGAATGTAAGCCAGTCTTCCTTTTTAATGGAAACTGGATTGTGTATTTCTCATTGTCCTCCCTCAGGTGGGGGATAAATTCATAGAGTGGTTAATTCTAAAGGCCTTTGAAGAGGTACTTCTGAGGTACTACTTAATTCATATTAGGTATTGCAAATAGTGATATTTCATTTGATATTGCTTTAAAAATCAATAGCAGCCCCATGCAAACAAGTCTATACTTTATATTAAAATTCTGCTTCTATCAGGTTTTATATTGTCTTTGAGTGATTTTGACAGCTCCCACAGTCGTTAGAAAAAACTGCAAGTGGGATTTCAATATTTTGTTGAACTTCAGAGTGATGTATATTGTTTGTGTTAGCTATTATTTTAGCCACCTAGAATATTTAATAGTTCATAGCATCTGAGGCCAGAATGGATCACTAGATTAATTAGTATGGCTTATGGTGTGTAATGGGTCACTGTTTTAAATCCATTTACCAATTTGATGAGCTTAAAAAATCTCAGCTAGAATAAAGCACATGGTCTTAAAAAATCTGAATCTATTCTAGGGACAGAAACTAGGCAGTATCAATGTACCACTGAATCATGAGGTCTTGTAGTGGTGTGTTTTGTAAGCAGTTGTGTAGCTGATCATATTTTATGTTGTAGAGGAAAAATTTAAAGTCAGGTGTAAGAGAGACTGTAAGGTAATTTCAGCACTGTGGAGTGACAACGTCATTTCGTAGTCTCTATACAATATTCCCTTTTATACATTCAGGGATCATACATGACCTCTTTTTACAATGGAAGTACCTAATTTGTCCTTTTTGTGGTTTATCTGTGACAACTTAGTGCTTTGCACAGACTAAGTCTTATGTTTCTGTTATCTTCTAACATGTCTTAACACAATCCTGTAAGTGGTCACTTTCCAAAAGAATCAGACAAATCATCTCTCTCTGGTCTGACCCCTTCATTGATCTACCATACCTCAGAAAAAATTTCTCATCCTCTAAGTTGGTCATGCAAGCATTGAGTAGTATTGGACCATGCGACAGTCTCTATAGAAATGTGCTAGAACTGTTTTTGCTCACAGATGCTTGATGCTTCCATAGTAACATTTAGAGTCACTAACGAACCAGTTCTTAAACCATTTAATGAACTTGGTTTTTTCTGTTGTTCAATTTAAATTAAAACTTAGAGAAACTTATCACGAGGAACTAAACTAACTGCCTTGGAAAACTGCAGATATACTTTATCAACACTCACCTCTACCAACTGAGTTAATTCTTTCAAAAAGAAAAGAAAAACAACCAAAATTTGTTGGACAAATAATCAGATTGATTTACATTTCTTGTACTTTTAGTCTTTTCATGTCTTCGAGGTCACAGGAATTTCTTAAATAAGGCACATTGTTTAGCTCGGGATCGATTCTTCAGGCTCTAGTTTTCTGGAATATTTTAATCTTAAAGTATCCCAACTCTGATTCTTTGAAACTAGTTGTAGCTGATTAGTTTCCAAAGTCAGAGATAGAAAATGCATGTAGTCCCCTTTTTCATTTCACAGACAAAAGGAAATATTAGATATTCTTGACTATACATTTTTGTTTCGTTTCCATTCTTAATATTCTTATAAAACCCCCTAATGGTGTTTGTCCATATTTGATGTTGATATTTTTGACCTTTTAAATTTTATAATTGCTGAAATATGTTAAATTGTAGCTTAGATGAATTGTTAATAAATGGATATTGCTTTCTCCTTTTATATGTAATTTCTTTTGATCATGCTTTCACATGTCATTTTTTCAGCCCAAATTACTTTGAATTAAAGTCTGGAAAATGTTTTTTGAAGCAAGCAGTATGATGTCTCTGAGTTTATCCCAACTGTTATTAGCACCGTTCTCATGCCCTGCTCTTCTCCCCTACTTTTAAAAGTCTGTTTGCAAGGAGCTATGGGAGGGTTTTTTTTCAATTTCAGATAAATACATTACTAGCTGGTACCATATTCTGTTTGTTGAAAGTAAATGTCTCATCACCAGTGCTCAAGCAATAGCTTATTTTAAGTGAACATTTACTGTTTCTTTATTGTTCAGAAAGAGTTATTATAGCCTATAATGCAGTGTTAAATATTATCCCCACTAAATAAGTACCCAAAATAAAACAGTCTCATTTTAATAAGAACCTATGATTTAGATTTCACCTCTTTTGTGAGTAATCCAAGCAGAAATATCAGTCTTATGCTAAATACCTGAAGCTTTGGTTTGGGCATATGTTATGTAGCCTTGATGGCATCCTACCTCACTACCCTATTTCAAGAGAAATGAAAAGAAAACAATGATCTTTTTTTTCACTCTTTATTCAAAGAATTGTAAAGAAATAGCAAATTCTATTATTAGTGTATGCCTAAACTCTAGAGAGGAAAAAAGAAGCAAGGGTAGAGCATGTAAGGTTTTCACAATTGTAATACTTCCTACAGTTTCCTGTGAGAGAGACGCCAAAGCACATCACACTTATTATGTATCTTGATTTGTGTTGTGTAACAAGTCAATGCCCAGACTCTTATTTCACTCTGTCTGAATGCAATGTTTGTTTTCCTTCATGGCCCCTGTAGATGTGGTTTAGAGAACACAACTACCGATGGGGGAGACTGATGGAAAGTATTCCAAAGAATATTAAAAAATTGACACATAAATAAACAATATTAGAAAAAACCACATCTGTGTTTTGTAATAAGGAATTCCTCATAGACCTGTTGAAATTCTTCAAATCAGTCAATCTATATGGGACATCTCACAGGCATAGGCACAGATAAAATAACTGGTTCAAAGACAGGATACATGACAGATTTTCATACTAGGGAGAAGGTAATTAAAGAGGTCTAAAGAAGAATGTGAGGTGGGAAAGCAACCTTAATCTTTTGGATAAAATTACACATGAAAACAAATATTGTTTTTCAAGAACGAGATCTTGGCTTTGTAATATGAAAATATCAAGTCATCAGCATTTAAGAAAAGAAATAAAATAGTAAGAACTGTTGCAGAAATATAGAGAACATCAGGATGCCCCTAGCTAGAACTGCAGCAAACTCTTATGCCGAGTGGGGCAAGCAATACTGTATCCCATACCAGCTTTACAAAAAGGAGATAGCAGAATCAAAACAAGTTGAAAAGCAACATGAATATATGTCTTGGGTATGGTAAACTATTAAATAACCTAAATTCTTCAGTGTGGAGATAAATATTTTAGGACCTGCTAAAAGTCTATACAATTTTAAGTGTCATAGGAAAGGATGAATAAGGAACAGGAAATAGCAAGTGGCAGGTTCAAAACAAGAAAAAGCAATGCAGATGGTGCAGGCTGGTGTACTATTTCATACGGTACAGTGGAAAGTAGAAGTTCACATGAGCTCAAACCATTTAATTAATGGAAGAAAAACACCTATCCAATATAGTTCAGGAAGGTGATATCACCTCTGGTTCAAAAGCCCATGATCTGGAAACCATTGGTGTGCAGAGTATCACCAGAAAATATTGCTCTATATGCCCTTTTATATGCTTTCACAAACATCTGTTATTGGAAATGCTACTTCCAAAGTACGATACTGATCTACGGAGGTAGAGACAGAGAGTTTGCAAAAGTTGCCTTTTTCCTTTCTGAGATTTATTCTTTCAGTTCTCACTGAGCATGAACATCTACTGGTGTTTATACAGTGCTAGATGTATTGATGATAGTATAACTATAGCATTACTGGAAGATAAACCATCATTTTCTAAATTATACATTTTTTGGGAAAAAGTTTCTACAGTTTTCACCTTTCTAAGGTGATAAAGAATTTATTCTCTCAAACTCCCTTCTGTATGGCTCAAGAGTTGGATAGAATTCAGCTACTAAATAAGTTCAGAGTCAAAAATGTGTTCATGGACCGCATTAAATATCTAGAAATATTCTATATATTTCTAGTGTAAATACTCTACCGCGTTTCTGTTGTAAATTTAAGTAATGTAAAAATGCACAGAAACATCACTGGAGGATAGTTAGGGATGGAGGAAACCAGAGTGTTGTACAAGAAACCTTGTACAACTGTACAAAAGAAGACTGAGTGAAACCTAAGATTACTTTTAATGCAAATGAAGAAATATTTTTAACACAACATTGGGATTATTTCAAAAGAAGGTTTGGCTTTATTTTCAAATGTTCTCTTCTGCAGTAAGCTTCAAAACACATTTTGTCGCAAACTGAAACACCTTCAAACATTTGGAAAGGAAATTGTAACAATGAAAGCAATCTTCCACAGTAGTGTTATGTGTAGAACTTTTCCACAATACTGAAGTTTTTAGCTACAGGCTTAGTGCAAGTATGAGCCGGTAAAGACTGGCAACTATGCTTAATAACAGGAGCTCAGAAAATTATATTGATGTGTGGCTGGAAACTGGAGATAAAAAGACAGACAGTTGACTGAGCTTGATGTGTCCTCTGTTGAAGCTTATATGTGTAATTTTATAAAATTTTTTCAGTCTTCCTCCAAAATAAGAGCTGAAATATTTTAAGAAAACATTACTTCTCAGTAAACTGTCTGGACTTTTGTACTATTACTACATATACATTTTGTGGGTTTGGTTTGTTGAAGTTTTTTTAACAAATATAGTGTCATGCTATTTGTGCTTCTAGAAATAACAATATTTGCATCAGGACAATGGTTCATGAAGTATTCAAAGTCCTTTTGAGGTAGATGAGTATCTTACATGTTGCAGAACAGGAAAACAAAATGCTGAGATAAAAAACGTGCTCGTAAGTCTCTGTGATACTACCAAACAGATGTGCTTCTGTACTGCTTACCAGTATCACCTGACAATGTGCTTACTTCAGTGGGTTCAAAGGGTTCTTTTGTGAATTTATGAATTAATTTTGAAGCCCACTAATGAGCATTTTTATTGCTTATTTGCTGTGAGAATATCTCTAAAGTACGGCCTTGACATTTTTTGACCTTGACAGATCTTGAGAAGATGTAGGAAAAGAACACAAATTCCTTACTTGTATAAGATGATTACTATTAGTAAAATCAGTATTTAAGGATCACTTATAATCACATTTGGAGGTGATTCTCACAAGCTATTGGCAGAATCTGCTTTTAATTCAGTACTGATGAGCTTCAAATGGAGATGTCACACTCTAAGGAAAAAAAAAATCCACATCAGCTGAGCAGATATTGGTAATTCATGATGAAGGTAGCATTTTGAAGTGCAGGCAAGACACAGCACTTTGCAGAAACAATTCTTCAGGGGAGTTCAGATGTTGTGAACTCTGGACAAATAAATTAGTCAGAAAATGGATTGGAGTAAACTCAGTTCATCTTTAAAAGATAATTCATTCTTTGTATGAAATTCTATTTCCACTTGAGATTAGGATAGTGTTGACTCTCCTTCCAGAGATTTTTTTATTTGAGTTGGTTGTAGTATGATAGAATAGGATGCGAGTACAGAGATTTATAACTTTATAGCTGTTCATATCTGTTAAAAAAAAAAAAAGATTTAAGAAAAAGCAGTGACATACTGGCATCCCTTACAGGTTATGTGGAGTGTCGTTTAACTCCAGGAAGCACTAATGAAACAAACTTAAAAGCAATTATGTCTTACATCTTATTATGTCTTATTAAGGCAATTATATACTTATGTTTGAGTTTCCAAATATTTCATTGTATTAGTGTAAATAATGCAAACAGTAAGGCAGCTTTTGCTGTGCTGTAATAACAGAACATCCTAAAATACATCTCACAAGTCATATGAATTTTTGCTCTGTAAGCATATCTGACGTAAAATACACTTTTTTCTTGATACTTTTAAGGTCTCGAGAAAGATGGTTCTGTTTCAAAAACTAGTAAAAGTGGTTGTGTTACTCCTTAGTTTTCCGAATGACTTAGCTTTAATAACCTCTTTAACTGTGATTGAAGTATTCCCCTGAAATGGAACACCAATTCTTACATGTAATTGTCCTGGTTTCAGCTGAGTTAGAGTTACTTTTCTTCCTAGTAGCTGGCATAGTGCTGTGTTTTGGATTTAGCATGAGAAGAATGCTGATAACACACTGATGGTTTAGTTGGTGCTAAGTAATGCTTAGACTAGTCAAGGACTTTCTTTTTCAGCTTCCCATGCTCTGCCAGGTGCACAAGAAGTTGGGAGGGGGCACAGCCCAAGATAGTTGATCCAAATCGACCAAAGGGCTATTCCATACCATATGACGTCATGCTCAGTATATAAACCGAGGGGAGTTAGCTGGGGGGCAGCGATCACCGCTCGGGGACTGGCTGGGTGTCGGTCGGCGGGTGGTGAGCGGTTGCATCACTTGTTTTCTTTTCCCTGGGTTTTGTTTGTCTCTCTCGTTCTCCTTTTCATTACAATTACTATTGTTATTATTATTATTACTATTATTATTATTATTATTATTTTTATTTCAATTATTAAACTGTTCTTATCTCAACCCGTGGGTTTTCTTACTCTTGCCCTTCCGATTCTCTCCCCCATCCCACCGGGGAGGGGGAGGGTGAGCGAGCGGCTGCGTGGTGCTTGGTTGCCGACTGGGGCTAAACCACGACAGTAATGTAAACCAACTCTATTAATAAACTATTAATAGACTATTTTCATCTCTAGTAATAGACATATATATGTGAATGGTAGTCAAGTAGCCAGACAAATCTGTCTACTCAAATGTTTGAGATTTCTTTTAGTTAATTTGATAAGTTAAAAATTAATTCCTTGTCCTATTGTGAGTTATGTGCAGCTATTTAAGTTCACATGTTTTAGGTTAAATGTTGTTTTGCCATTCATCTGCATATTTTTGTTTCAGAAATCGTATTACGAACCCCAAAGAAACAATATTTTTATCAGTTTAGCCACTGGGTTGTATTTCCTTAAATATGTTAATATCTGTGTTTTTGATGTCTTTCTCTGTCAGTTGTTATTTGCAAGTTACTTCATCATCGATTAATAAAAAATTCCCAACAAATTTTCTTCTGTTATTAAAAAGAACTCTCTCTTCTGCAGTATTTTCTGATATTTTAATTCTCTTAAATATTTGACAGACCTTTTTATTATTTTCTTTCCTCAATTTTCTTTAGCATAAGGTGTCTTTTTCTTGTTTGTTTTTTTTTATGGTTGGCTGGTTGGGTTTTTTTAGGAATATAATTATGTGTTACGAACTTGTACATGGTAGCAACTGGTCAAAATCAATAGATTTTTTAATTCCTCCTTTTTCTTTTAGGGATGTTTTTCCAACTAGATAATTTCTTTTGCAATCCCTTTGTTGAATAATCTCTGATTTTAGGATCTAGAATATTTGGTTTTTGGGTGGGGTTCTTTTAGGAAAAGTTTTCACTTTATTTTGGAGAATTTTTGATGCAATAGATCTTGTAGGGGCATGAGAACTTCAGAAGAAATAGCTAAAATATTTTGGTGATTTTAATTTGAGTGTTACTCTCAAATGTTCTTTGTTACTACTTGGGCAGGCTTTAAAAATCTGACCAAAAAGGTTCCTTCAGAAAATAATTAATGCTTATGTTTCTGAAAGAGAATGTATGATCTGTTCTATAAAACCTGACAGATATTTATTATAATTGGAATAAGCCTTCCACACTCTTTAAAAATTCCTAGCGAAATGATAGCTTTGGGAATTTTGTTGTGGGCTCCACACTAGGTGGTGTTTTGAGGCTAGAAGTGTACTACTAATTATATTCAACTAATTTTATTTTTATTTATTTGCTGGATTAAGTAAAATGGATAAATTAAGCAGCTAAATTAATATTTTCTCAAGATGGCAAGTTCTTACTGTCCATATTTATACAGTTGGCAGTCTGTTTCCTGACTGAAATTTCAAACAACTTAGGAAAAGGAAATTTCACAATGTACTGGAGGAATAATCATGAAGTATTTGTTGTTTAGTACGGTAAAGAATTGTTCCTTCTTTTTTGACTCATTTGTCACATTATGAGGGGGAAGGATGTGATGTTCAAAAACTGCTCACATTAACAGATTGGAGGTGGGAGACAAGGTGGGACGATGGTAACTGAGGACAGGTTTTTACCATATGGTAATGGTTGTAAAATAAATTATGATCTGTGCTGGATATTCCCTGATATAGTTTAATACATCTGTAGTCTAGTCTGATGATATTTCTGGTATATTATGTTTCTTCTCCTGGTGCCCAGGACAAGATGGCCAGTACCTAATATCAGAAAGAAGACAAATAAACTGAACTCAACAAATGTCAAAAAGTCTATTTCATTGTATTTAGTGAGCTTTGAAAGAGAGGTAGAAATAATGTCACGTGATCTGCATATAAAGAAGGTATGAGAAAAGCAAGGATGTGATTTGGAGCAACATCTTTCAGTATGTTTTTCAAAATGTATTTGGCCTTGTAATTAATTTTTATTTCTGCTTCAGCATTTACATGAACAGAGAGTTAACGTGTTCAACTGAAATTACTACTGCTCTACGTCTAAATGGTGATTTTGTATGGGAACAGGGAACATTTATGTCCTTTCAATTAATGTGGAATCTCATACTGCTTTATAAACACAGAGGTTTAAGGTTTATTAGTCATATCCTTTACTACTTAGGAAAGAATAAGTAAATTTTGCTCCATCTAATCTACAAGACCTCATTCTGCTAGGTAGATATTTATGCCTTGGGAATCACCTTCAGTTTTTCCCTCTGCTGAAAAACTTAGCTACATGTCAAATATGCATGACTATCTTATTTTCTAGACGTTTTGTAAATTCTTAATTTTTTAAGCCTTAAAACAAAGGAATGCATCTGAATTTTAAAACAAAAAGTAACAGCAGAACAACAAAGTTTCCCCTGGCATAATCACCTACACAGTTAGTGATTCCAATTCATTTGCTTTTACACACACGGGTGAGAAAATGCATTTGGAACAGTGTAAAAAGACAAAAAAGGTTGTCATGTGCCTCCCTCTGCTTGAAGCTCTTGGGCTTAATGCACAACAGTACCAATTCAAGAGAAGAAATACAAGGCAATAAGCCCTGAAGGAGAAAAATATATCAAAAGCTTTTTCACTTATGACATGTATCTCAGGAAATAAGTATTATGGAAATGTTAACTTCCAGTTATTGTATCTTATCTGTTTGATACCTGAATACTTGAATCTAGAGTTTGCATAAGGTTTCACCCAAGCAAGCTGTTCTCATCCTTCAGAAAAAAGACAGAAATGATGATTTAAATGTATAAACAGATCTTTTATCAGCAGGTTCCTAAAGTGTCTTATGAACCGACTAGGAAACTCTTCACACTATTGTCCAGGGAAATTCTGTTTTCCTTTACAGCTCATTCATTGAGATACATACATTTTTTTAGAAATACAACACACAAAAATCCACTGTGTTTTTTGCTCCTCAGGTTAGCAGTAAGCAATACTAACCTGCTTTAAATTTATGGTTAAAGCGTTGTACAAAGCACCAATGTACAAGGCTAGTTCTGTCAAAATCTCACAAACTGGAAAGCCATCAGGAAAATGCAAGAAATGAGGACCCCAGATAAAAATATTAGTTTAATTTTTTTTCCCCAGTCTGTTAAAATGTACTCATTTTTTTTGTTGCACAGCAATTATTGGAGCATAAAAGGGACTCTTTTCAGAAACCATTCTTAGAATAAAGGAAGATCAGTAATAAGTATAATGTATCCATCTTTCAAGTTTTTATTGATTTGTAGATCAACAATCTATAGATCTGATGAAGGTCCTTGTTACCTACCTAAATATTTTAAACCTGAAAGATTTAAAATCCTTTGCTTGGGAAAATGCAATTTTGTTTTTTATCATGCAAAACTGAAGCCTTTAAAGCTGAAGCTTTCCCTTCTCATTGGCTTGTGGACGTATATGCACATGCATTAATATATTTGGAGTAAATGTGACTGCAGCAGCAGCAAGAGGTTTGCATTACCAGATAGTTGCACAATAGGAGAGGATCTGCAGATAGAAATGGTTGGTGCTGAGCCTCTGCTGACCACCGCGTATGTGCTCTGAAGGTTTACTTCAGATTAGCTCCAACTGTTCCTGCAGACTGAATACCCATTAGTGACTGGAAGAGGTATTCCAGCACAGTTTCATTCAAAAGAAATTCAAGTTAAGTGTTCTGAGATCACCCCTTGATACTAACTAAAGCATAGGAAACAGATATGTTAAAAAGCTTGCCCATGATCCAGCCTAAAATGTTAAAGGCTACATAATCATTAGCTGACATTATCAAGGTCAGCAAGTTTATCTTCCACTTCGGAAAAGTTACTGAATTTTATATTCAGGTAGGTTATTTATAAATAGCTATGAAATCACTGTAGAAGGAAGAATGCATAAAAAGCTCCTCTGAAATTCTGCTCTTTTCTTTCTTTTTTTTCTTTGTCTAAGGTAATCTAGAGGTTCATTATTCAATTCCCATCCCTGGAAGCGTTCAAGACCAGGTTGGATGAAGCTTTGAGCAACCTGGTCTAGTGGAAGGTGTCCCTGCCCATGGCAGAGGGTTTGGAATTAGGTGATCTTTAAGGTCCCTTCCAATCCAAACCATTCTATGATTCTATGTTTATTGTAATGGGTGATTTTTCAGTTTTGATTGTCTTCCTATATTAATTCATTGAACCCCAGTAAAAAAAAAATCACTAGTGTTTGAAGATTATGTTTTAGACTTGGAATTTTATAGTGTTCCAGGCAGGTTAAAAAAGGTTAAGTACAATATTATTTTACAATACAGCAATTATGTTATTATTCCACTAGAATCAACGAACTGAGATATAATGTTAGTAAATACAAGATTCAGAAGAAATTAAAACTCCCAAAGCAGTCATTCTGAGAAGCAATCATGGCATGCCTTTGCAAAATACACCTGATTAATAAAAGCAGTGAGAGAGTCTAAATAATAGGCAATTTCTATTTGAAAAACTTTTGCATTTCTCAAAGTGATATACATTAGTATTTGGGTATAAGAAACTTGTTAAGTTGAACAGGTTTTGAGAATTTGTCCCTGAATAATGTATGAGTGAAGTGAGTCAAAAAGTTATAAACCTGACCTGCAGGGAAATAAGAAATTTGAGAAGAACAGTAGTTCTGTGAAATCTTTGGAAAAAAGAAATTTTTCTATTTTACAGAACTCTGTTTTGTGGGAGAGGTCCAGTATATATACATTTATAAATAGAATACTAATAAGGGTTAAATCCATGTTGCAGTTGTTCACTCAGGGGAACAAAAAGCTTCTATTTAAAAAAAAAAAAAAATCAGCTTAG
>VYZW01015418.1:10476-63629 GCA_013401315.1 Balaeniceps rex
GGCGGCCGCACTCAAAATGGCGGCCGCCTGGTGGCGCTGCGCCGGGCGGGAGGCGGCGGCATGACATGGCCACCTCTAGGGGGGGGTAGCGGGCCGCCCTGGGCCGCCTCCGCGCCGTGAGTGGAGGCTGTGGGCTGGGGCATGTATTAAGGGCACGACTCCTGCAGGAGGGTGAGCGGCCACCGGCTCTCTGGGACAGGGAGTGGGCCCATCCAGGAGAACCATTACTCTGGAGCAAAGGCTCTCTGTTCTCACCTGGGGGAACAAAATCTCCCAACAGAAAAAGCGGGTATGTCTGTGGCCCGTTGAAGTGTGTTAGCCTTTTTCTCAGGAATCAGGGTGTCCCTGCCCATGTCTGACCCAGGTACAGTTCAGAGATGCCTACCAAGAATGGAAAATGTTCAGCAAGACTCAAGTGCAGTTATTGAAACTATTTGACCTCAGAGCAAAAAGAAGTTGCGTGGGAGGGTGAGGTCTGGAGCGGCTGAAGACACCCAGCTAGTGCCTGAGCAAGTTGCAACCATATTTATCACAGGAAGTATTTGATTCCTCCAATAAAGCAATGCAGTAATGGTTTAGTAATGACATACCAGAGGAGAGCTGAGGCCTGAGTTACGTTCAGCTATCACTTCAGCAAATGACTCTCTTCACATGAGCTATGATGCATAAATTTGCATTTCAGGTTCCGCTTTCAACTCCAGCCTCTGTTTACCTTTATTCTGAAGTCTTTGAAGAGATTGACTTCACCTCGTGAAGTAGCATTTTGCTGCACATGTAGTTGCACTGCAGTTGGATTGCTTGTGTAATAAGAATTTGTTGTTTCAGGTAACTAGCAGTGGCAGAGTTTGGACCTTGGAGAAATGGGATGGGTTTTGGTAATTTCTCTCAAGGGTGCTAGAGTTTTTAGTCTGTTTTTGGAATACCATTTGAGATGAGAAATTCAGTTCTTTTTCCGATATGGAAGCACTTCAGCAATTCAACTGCATGATTTCCTTGACTGCATGATTAAAATAGTTATGGGTATCTTTAATGTACCATGAGCTAAAAT
Organism: Balaeniceps rex; assembly: GCA_013401315.1. Classification (NCBI taxonomy): domain Eukaryota; kingdom Metazoa; phylum Chordata; class Aves; order Pelecaniformes; family Balaenicipitidae; genus Balaeniceps; species Balaeniceps rex. The sequence goes on from VYZW01015418.1 coordinate 11,525, forward strand.
TAATCTCCATTCTGCAGTTACAAATGTTAGTGAAATTTCAACACATTCAAAATCAAAGGCAAAGCTCTGTCTTCAGTGGGGCAAACGTCTGACTGAAAGAATCTGAAAAGGTAAAAAACATCCATCAATGATCTAGTCCCCAGTCTCTGTGCCTATGACTTCTCAGAGGGGCTGTTGTGATGGTGGCTTCTTTTGTTGTCATATAATTTGTTTTTTGCAAAAATTGCTAATCTGCAGTCCCTATTTTCTATTTACTTAAATGTCCTCAAGTACAGACAAAGATAAGAACTGTTAGTCACATTCTGTCATTATCCCCAAAAGATAAAATTTTTATTTAAAGAAAAAAAATATGTTTTGGACTCTGTACAAGTTTGTTCTTTCACTGTATCCAATGCTGAAAAGCGATATGTCCCAAGGAGATCAGCTATTGACCACCCTTACACATTTAGAAGTGTATCTCCCAGATGTTTCTGAGAGGCAGAGTAGCAAACTTGTGGAAACACTTCACTGTTATTACAGAGGTTCTTTGATCCAGAAGGAATGAACAGATTTTTTTTAAAATCTTCATTGAACAGTTAAAAAAGTAAAAATAATTTGTATCCAAAATAGTGCTAGGTATACAATAATGCATAATAAGTATACATGAGAAATAGTTGTATGCTCTAAAGACTGAATATGTAAATTGGGATATCAAGGCTTGGTGCTGGCTGTGACCCACTCAAGACACTTAAACTCTCTCCAGATTATTGGTTTCATTTGTGGAAAAGGTAATCTTACCTAATATTTAGCCAGTGTTACCTAATATTTAGCCGGCATATTCTGCCACTGTGTGTTTCTAAGTTATATTTGACCCCAGGAAAAGGCACTTGGGACTTCCGTGCATAGTGGTTATGTTGGGCAAAGTGGTAACAAATGGTGGGACTTGGACAAGCAATACAAGGAGACTGCCAGTAATTGTTCGTGAACATGCTTAAGTGCATGAATTCACCTAAGTGTAAAAGTCAGGAGAAGGCCATGACCAGATGGTGAATTCTGCTTGGCGTGATCTTCCAGTGAAGGTGCCTTTGAGGACTCCTTCCCTCCTGCTGCCACCAGAACTAACATTCACTTTCCAGTATTACTCTCATTTGTCCAGAAAGATGTTGCCTTGTATGGTGGGGGGGCCTGAAAAAAAGTCCTTGCAAAGAACAAATCCTGAGGTGCTCTTCTCAATTTTGTGTGGCCATAGTGGAGAGGATGAACGACAGCATGATCTCCACCTAGACATTTTAAGTGAATTCCTCGCCGTGAGAGTAGGCAGCAGCAAGGGCCCTTTCCATGCAACCACGGGTAGTGCTTATGGCAAGCATTTAGCATTATGCCTTTGTTAATATCTGTTCGGAAGCCTCTGTGGCTGTAACTCATAATTTCAGTAAAGATTAGGTCTCTCCAGAGCTTCCAGTTTGGATGCTGTATTTAGGGTACTGGTGCTGCTACAGCTATTCTGAGCTGCCCCAGATTGTGTGTTTGGATGGTTTGGAAGTACAGATACAGGAATGGGTGTATGAACAAGCATTCAGCAGAGAAAGAGAATTTGTAAAGTTTCTCTAAGTGTTGTTGCCCTTATACCTGTTCCACATTCATCCTTCATCTCCATTTTTTCAGGGTGTGGTTGAAAAGGAAGCTGGGAAGGCAGAGGCGGATTGTACTTCCTATGCTGAGAAGCATAGACAGACTCATCCTATATACAGTAGACAGGTATTGTTAACAAAGTTTGAGATTATATTCACAAGCATATGTGCCCTCTTAGCAGAAGCAGTGTGTGGACAAGAAGAGCTTGTTATCTACAGTAACTGACTGATTTCTCTTTTTCAGAGGATAGAGACTGGGAAAATAACTGATAAACTGTGAGTTTATCTAAAATTAACAGAATTGTCTCTTCAGGTGGAGGGTCCAGAATGTGTTTTGGAAAAGGGAGAGAGAAAGACCTAAAATCTGAGAATGTGTGGATACATTTGGCTACAAAGATGAGTATGAGAAGAGTCTCTGAGAAACAGACATGGCAGTATTTCAGGGAAAAAAAAAGAGGCAAGTAAGTCTTGCTTTGAAAAATTTAAATGTTGGACTCTCTGTTATGTTGAAATTCATTTAAGGTAAAGGACAGTCTTAAGTTGGAAACCTTGGAGGAGGCTGTACCTACATTTCAGAAGGTCACCAACTCTTAAAGGAGAAGACTGTTGTAGAAGTAGGTCAAACATTACCAGTAGTATTTGAAGTGGTTTTATATGGCACTAGTTTATAATTCAGTTAGTAGCTTTGCTCTGTTCATACTTAGTGAGCTATATTTTAATACTGAGAGGGATGGATTCCATTGCTCTTATTCATGTTGAGTTGCAGTCAGTGGAACTAATTGTTGAATAAAGTATGCTCAGCATGAGGACGGGTGATGGAATCTAGCCCAGATGGAAATATCTTTTAAACTACTGTTGTATTAGAGAGCAGCCATCTCAACACAGGCAAATCTAGCTTGTTGCTAAAAGTGCTTCAAGCCATTCTTGTGGCACACTGCAATATTTTTACAGATGCATAGAGGGGTTGTTTTAAATTGATCCCCCCTCCATGTTGAATCTTATTAACAGAAAGATTGGGAAAGCATCTGCATTGTAATTGTCTGTCCTGTGTTACAACACCAACAGAAAGTAGGGTTTTGCAGAAATGGCTACTTAACTGCAGCTGTGTATAAGTGTCATTGTGCAGCGTTGTTATCTTAATGCAGTTTTCTGACATGTATTTTCATTCTGTGGTCTGTTCTTCCATCTTGTGCAACTGTCTTACTAGTAGAAAAGTACTGGTGCAGTTTTGTATACATATGCAAAATCTCTTGGAGGAGAATGCAATACTAGCATGCCTATGTAGTAAATTGAGGAATACAATGTAGATGAAGTGCCATTTTTAACATTGAACTGAATTTCTCTTCAGGCATAATAGGGGTATGGCTTACAGTATTACATAAAAGTGTAAGACAATCTTTCAACAAAGCAAACCCCAACTGCATAAAAGATGTTGTATATAATGACAAAAAACCCTAGCTGCAGGCAGCTGATCTAGCCAGTTGCTCTTTTTAGGTTACCTTGGTAGCCAGTGTACTGAAGAGAGGCACTCCTGCAGGAGATGAATGGAAGAAATTTGGACACCTCTGAACTTTAACCATGCTGGCTAAAGTAAAGGCCTTAGGTGTGGTGGTGCTAATAGACCCCCTAATTGAACACTGCCCTAACTGAAATGCAAAATTAATGAGTGGTCACTCTTTATGATGCAATTCTAGTTAAGCGTGCTGCATTTTTACTAGGATCTTATTCCTCCACCGAGGACCAAGATAGGGAATAGAAGAAATAGCAGTAGTACCATAGTGTTGTGGTTTAAACCCATCAGGCAGCTAAACACCACACAGCTGTTCGCTCACTCCCCAGCAGTGGGATGGGGGAGGGAATCGGGGGGGGAAAAAANCGTAAACCCCCCACAGCTTTTCGCTCGCCCCCCAGCAGTGGGATGGGGGAGAGAATGGGGGGGGGGGGCGCGGCAGGGGAAGGTAAAACTCTTGAGTTGAGATAAAGACAGTTTAATAGGACAGAAAAGACAGGGAAAATAATAATAATGATAAAATAATATACAAAACAAGTGATGCACAATGCAGTCGCTCACCACCTGCTGACTGATACCCAGCCAGTTCCCAAGCAGCGGACCCTCAGACAGCTTTTCCCCTAGTTTATATGCTGAGCATGACATCATATAGTATGGAATATCCCTTTGATCAGTTGGGGTCAGCTGTCCTGGCTGCGTCCCCTCCCAACTTCTTGTGCACCCCCAGCCTACTCACTGGTGGGGTGGTGTGAGAAGCAGAAAAGGCCTTGACTCTGTGCAAGCACTGCTCAGCAGTAACTAAAACATCAGTGTGTTATGTCATCCTAAATCCAAAACACAGCACTGTACCAGCTACTAGAGAGAAAATTAACTCTATCCCAGCCAAAACCAGGATACATAGTAATACCATAATTTAGCCAGCTGAAATAGGGTTCTGTATGGTAATTAAAGCAACCATCCTAGGTTAGGTCTGGACAGAGCCCTAGAGCTAGTGTCTTCAGTGACACTTGCAAAATATGCACTAGAACCTGTAAATATCACATCCAAAGAGAACCCCTAATTTATCTTTCATCTGCTTTCTGAGGATGGGAAAAGCCAACTAGGCAAATAACTATGGAGAAAACTAGCACATTGTCTTATTCCCACTGTTGAGGAAATGTTTGCATCCTTCATCTTGGAGAATTGTACCACTAGAAATAGCTGGGTGATAAGTAAATGAATTAGACTACTTATTTAAATTGCTACTATGATAGAAATAAGACAAGAAAACTTTGTTTTAAAACAAGTATTTTAAAGTTCATTATGTTAGTATACTTGTTAGTAATGCAAAATATCTGTTAGTAATATAAAATATCTAATAATACAAAACTAAATATTTGGATTTTCTGCCACATAGACATTTCCTTGGACTAAAGTTGCATTTTGTTTGTTGTTTGGTTTTTTTTGTTTGTTTGTTTTTTGTTTGTTTGGTTTTTTTAAGAAAAGTTGTATATACTGTTAAAAATAATTTGCACTAACTAATCTTATTAATCATTTAAGACAGAAGAGAGACTTAAAAGCTTTTGGCTTCTAGGAATCACATAGATAAAAGGGTGACTAATGCCGCCAACCTAGATAACTAGCAGCCTTGCTATCATTTAAACAAAATAATGGTATGGGCTAGATTTTGAGCTGTGGCTCAACAGAGGATGAGGGGACAGGGTGTAAAGCAGGAAGAGCGATACAGCATCATGTCTCCTGAGTTCTGGTCTCAAGGCCACCCTCCGTACAGGTCTGCCTTAGGAGCTGCCCCATAGCTGCAACAGCCACAGCATTAAAGTTCCTCCCTGCCCTGCTTCACTTTTGTTCCTGTCCCATCATTACACTGTGGCAGCATGGTAGTGCAGTGTATGGTTGCATATATTGGCCCTATGCCGTTTCTGTGCTGGGAAGATTCTCTCTGGGGTCGCTTCAGACCCTCTGCAGCTCCTGTACACTGCTGGAGAGGCGGGCAGGGGCTGCAGTGCTGACTACACTCTGGCTCTATGCCTGTTCTGAACTCTTTCTGCAACCGGTCCATAAAGTAATCCCCAAGACTGTTTCTGCCATCTTGAGAACAGTCAAGCCTGCGAGCATTGGTCAGCAGATCTCCCATCAGCTTGATCTTCCGGATTTTGGGCCTGATAAATTGTTTCTTGATAGTGCTTGCGCTATGAGGGTCTGCATTTTCAACACTCAGGGCATAAAGCTCTTCAAAATATCGTATCATAGTTTTCCACTGTACCATTGCTACTTCCAGGGCTTTCATCAGACCGACTGCGTACTCATAGTTTGGTTTCTAAAAACAAAAACAAAATTATATTTATTCAGAAGAACAGCTCATCTTAACTGTATTCATTGATGGCTTCCTGCAACTTACCTGGCACTCTAAACAAGACGTGCTAGGATTCTGCAACAACTCCTTCTAGTTTGGAGCATCTGTTGTTTTTTGCAGAGTTGGATGGCTGTAAACATACGTAAGTGGCAGAACCCGAGCACTTTTTCAAGGAACAGAGATTTAGATAGCAGCAGCTATGCCTGAGGAGCGTTCTTACACCAGGAAACCCTATCATAGAATCACAGAATTGTTTGGGTTGGAAGGGACCTTAAAGATCATCTAGTTCCAACCCCCCTGACATGGGCAGGGACGCTTCCCCTAGACCATGCTGCTCAAAGCCTCATCCAACCTGGCCTTGAACGCTTCCAGGGAGGGGGCACCCACACCTTCTCTGGGCAACCTGTTCCAGTGCCTCACCACCCTCACAGTAAAGAATTTCTTCCTAATATCTAATCTAAATCTACCCTCTTTCAGTTTAAAACTGTTAACTCCTTGTCCTATAACTGCACTCCCTGATAAAGAGTACCTCTCCATCTTTCCTCTGGGCCCCCTTTAAGTACTGGAAGGCCACTACAAGGTCTTCCTTGCTTCAAACTGAATATTTAGAAAGTTTTTCAAGATGTCCTTTTTATTTTTCCTTTCAACTGCTATGATAAGGCCAAAGAAGAGCATTCTTTATTAACTATTTAGAGAATACTAATTTGGTAGAAGAGAATCAGCCCCCTGGTCTTTAACAAATGAGGTGTGGTTTTTTTTTTCCTGATAACTTTGAGTTATTCCTTTGTACCTGTGCAAGCCTGAGTCAGATCTCTAGTTCAAGTCCTATCTTGAGCTGTGCTCCAACAGCTGCCCCAAGCTGGATGTTTCTCCTACCTCCTTCCTTACCACCTTTCTTAGGTGCTAATGGCTTCTAGGCATCTATTTAGTTTCAGTGTGAAGGAGACAAGTGGGCTGTTTCAGCACAGTTTAAGCAGACTCATAATCCATTACAGCACACTGGAAACAGCAGTTTCCAGCTGAGTGAAAGAAAAAGGGGACCACTGTTCATATTCTTTTGGGCTAGAAAGCAACCATATAGAGTTAGGACTGTATGTCTGACAGTTTGTAGGCATCACAATCAAGAACAAAACCATGTACACTAATATGACACGGAAATTGTATCTGGAAATCTAGTAGTGGATGAATGCAGAGATCTGATGTACCAACAATATAATGCAAGAAGTTAGAGTAATTACCATGGATTGCAACTGCTTGAAAGCTTGTTGTCTACTACCCACCTGGATGGTTTTAGAACAGTAATGGCCGCCTCTTTCTTGCTGATATTTCATCAGAGCTTCTGCGGCTTTTCTCTCTTCCAGAGCTTGATGCAAGAAGAACTTTGAAACATTTGGTAGAGCCACATGCGACTGATCAAAATATTCACCCTAAGGACACAAAAAACAAGTGTTAAGATTTGCTGGAGATGGGACTCGCAGCAGAACATGGCTTTATCAGAACGTGGGAGACCCTTCCAATGGAAGCTGTTCTACCAGCACAATCACTCTGAAGACCTTAATCTAAACTTCTGCAATAAATGAAGTAAGTAGTTACAGTCTTAAATGAAAAATCTCTATATTTCTACTAGAACTCCTTCTGTCCTTTAATACTGGACAGGTAACTGTAGTTCTGATGTTCTCTCTCAGTAGGAGTCAGATATTTTGAGGGTGGAAGGGAATGTTGTGGGTTTTTTGCTGCTGTTGTGTTTTGTGTGGGGTTTTTTTATTTGGTTTTTTTTTAAACATAGTCCCAGCACAAGGGACTTAAGATTTATCCCTTCAGGTCAGCATTCCAGTGAAAAGTTAGCTTTCAAAGGTATGAGAAAGATGAGGCAAATACCAAAAAGAGAACAAGCACAACTTCGCATCTATTTGTCATCTTCATTATGGATAATGTTGTTCCAAAATAAAGAATTCTGCTACTGAACTATACTGTATACACCTTTAATATTGTATGTAGCTCATGCCTAGGAATACTTCAGAAGTATTACAACCCTAAACCCACTGCAAGCCCTTGTTCTGTTCTATATGGGAAAGTAACAACTTTAACCACTTAACTATGCTAATAGATCTATCAGCTCTTACATTAGAAGAATTTTATCCATGGTATTGCTGTCCCATGAAGAGGCTGTATTAGAGACAGGCAACAAAGGAGAGACACCAGGTTATACTGGTTTCAACATTGGCTCTGCAGAGCTCCAGTGTTGAGGAGAATGAGAGGCACCTGCTGCGAATATGCCAAGAACCGAAGTGAGGGAGCTACAGCGTCTTGATCTGCTGCTGGTTCCCTAAACATGCCAATGCAATACAGCACAGCTTTCATCTCTTGGACATACTCTGGATTGGCATACTGTATATCAAGCTGTTGGCCTAGGAGGGGTAAAGAACAAGTATGTGAATTTCGTAAGTTTTTCTGCTTCTTATTGTCTTCCCTGCTTTCATCTGTTACCCTGCTTCAATGTGAAATACTTCTGTCTCATCTGTGTTGCTCTATGTTTAGAAAAAAATGCAGAAAAGTTATATACACAATACAAGTTTATGTTTTTCTCTTATATTTTTATGGCCATCTGGGCTACCCCAAACCTGTGACACATACATGTGTGACCATAAACCATTCAAGAGAAAGTACACACTGGAATGTTTTATTAAGAACATTCATTGCAATATTTGCATAATCCTTTTCCTGAAGTCATTCATTCATGTTTCTGTTGACAGAAGAGTCAAGATTCAGTGTTTTATAACGAGTTCCTCAGTGCAAGTATGCTGCATGACTTCAAAGTAGAGCCGAAGTTACCACACCTGTTTAACTGTTAAGGTAAAACTTTTATGTCAATCATTAACTATTTAAGATGTTCACATTTCTAGGTTTGATTTATCCACAGTCAATTTCTAATTAAGCTTTCTTCACCCCACCCAGCTACCAATCACTAGTATTATTTTAATCCACATGCTGGATTAAAGTAGAGGTTTTACTGCATACTTAAATTTTTATTGGACTAATACGTCACACCAAGCTTGATCAAAGGATCTTGGGGATATGTTGAATACAGTTTGTGTTGCTTCTCAGTGGGTGCTTGGCATCAGAAGGGATGGCATTGATCATTTGGTTTTTTTTATTTTAATGGCTTTGTTAAAATATATGTTGCCTTAATATTTGCTATGTAGCCAGACACAATTTTGGCATGCATGTTACACAGTATCAGAGAAAACTTTCTTAATTCATGTCCAGCGTTCCTGCCCATGGAGCAAAAAACCCTGAGCTGGCAGCAGTGTTCACAAACTGTTATTTCACCAGTTAACCACACACAACTATTTTATGTACAAAGTTTTGGAAAAAAAACACCCAAGAGTTATACTCCAAAGCTGTTAGTGTTCTCTGTTCCTGTCCTGTCTTTCCACAGGCATAACTCTCTATGTGAATTACTCAAAATACACAAGCACCTGATTCATCACCCACTTGTTTCAGACTTTTGTCGTTGTTTTTCTAGCCATGTCAGCGGCCACCCCGGGGTTAAGTGTACAGGCAGCAGTGCAGACCCGGAGCCGGCTGGCGGCTCTGACAGGAACGCTGCTGCGCTGCAGGGTCCGGGTCCGAAGAGAGCCCCCAAATCCCGCTGGGTGAAATAACGTGGCAGGCACCGCTCTTCCGTCCCTGCCCGACTTTGAAGCCCTCCTGAACGGCAGACAGCGCCGGCGGGACCTGCCCCGGCTCCCGGGCACCTCCTTACCCCGCCGCCCGGTGCCCGGCGGCTGCCCGGGCAGGGCGAGGGGGGACCCCCGCTGCGCCCTCAGCCGCCTCCCGGGGCCTCCCCGCCCGGTCCCGGCCCGCCACCTTACCAGCGCCTGTAGGCAGTAGGCGAGCTCCAGCAGGGCGCCGGTGACACCGCAGAGGCCTTCCTCCACGGCAGGCGGGAAGCTCTGCCTCACGCGGCTGCCGGGCAGCGGGCGGTGCGCCTGGCAGGCGGGCAGCGTGACGCGGGGCCGCTTGGAGCGCGGCTCGGCCATAGCGGGCACCGCCATGAGGCAGCCACGCCGCCCTGCCGCGCCGCCTGATATAGCATGGGCACCTGAGACACACCTTGTCGCACACGGCGGCGCCGGGCCGGCCCCTCCCCGCCTCCTTCCCGGCCCGCGCCGACGGGAGGTGCGTGGGGCCGCCCGCCCTCGCCGCCGCCAAGGGAGGGGGGGGGCCGCCATTTCGTGAGTGCCCGTGGGCAAGGGCGGCGGCAGCGCGGGCGCTACCTGCGCCCAGGGAGCCTCGTCCCTCTCTCTCGGCGACCTCCGCCGGAGCCCGGCCTGCGCGGCGAATAGCCGGCGGTGCGCGATTCGGCAGGTGCCGGGCCGGCCCACGGCAGCCCACGAAGCGGTGCGGCACCTCGCCCCTCGGCCCCAGCGCACGTCCCCTCTGCCAGGCGTCGGTTGCCAGTGCGGGAAGGGCCGACCGGTGACTCGTCGTTTCTACAGCTTATTTGAGGGACGGTAGCCAGCGACGCCCACACTTAAATACCTTCTTTTAATAGCGAGCCGTGTGCGAAAGTGCAGCGTGGCAGAGTCGAGGCCGGAGCAGCTGATGGTAGCTTGCAGTCAGATGCAGTCGTGGGGAGGGAGCGATCTGTGAAAAAGTCCTGGGAACTTAACAGTGTATCTATATATGTCTTGGCTACAGGGTAAATCCCTTATCTTTTTTGATTTACTGCTAAAAATGTTTGTGTTGAACTGGTCCTATCTAGGCAGATTAAACCACCTTCAGTATTCTAGTAACTTAATCCTCGGTTTGTACAGGAACTTCAAAATACACGTTTCTGACTTTTTCAACTGCTTTACCGTAGGGATGGAGCTCTGCATGTTATTGCTTGAGCATTTATTTACCTTTAGATTCAAGCCAGTGGAGTGGAAATATGAGTAATCTCAACACCCTTTGAATTTGATAGTTTTCTGTTCAGTGACTTTCTGTTTAGTAAGCTTAATGTTACGTGCTGTTCTGTGAAATATTTTTCTAGCATCACCCCACTCCCCCACAAACCCAGGATGCTAGTGGCAGAATCATTATTCCGTTGCGCATTTTAATTGTTATTGGATCTGACTACCTAGAGCAGAGCATGCATCGTCTTGAGAGTAGCCACATAAAGATGTGAGAAAATTGCTCATGAGAAATTTATGTCTTCTGGTTCGGTGCCTCCATCTCTTATGCTATTCAGCCCTCTTTGTTTAGTGTAATTGTTCATTTTTTCATGCTTCTGATTCTTCATGCTGTGGTTAAGTTAAATTAGAAGTTTCAGCAAATGTAAAAGTGTGCTAAGTTCCCATTTAAAAAAAAAAATTAAGCATATGCTGATTTTAAGCATTTGAATAAAACTGCATGTGAGTAAGGTATGCCTGTAATGTTTGCAAGGCTAAAGTAAGTACCTAAATTCATAAGTTACAATATATTCATTGACAAGACAGTTCAACAATATATGACCTTGTTCTGAAGTTCTCAGTAAGGGTCATCTTTTTTGCTGGGGCACTAGGACCTTTGCTGGGAAGGTGTACTTCTGGCACTTACCTTTTAGCTCCCTCCATTCCAACTGTCTTTGTTTTAGCCAGTAAAATAGTTGTCAGTGTTTCATTATTCCAGAATAATCCTTTGAATGCCTCAGCAGAGGAAGAGCAAGTGTGGTGTCTCAGCGTGTGCATGCATTGACATCCTATTCTAAATAGAATACTTGATGATCTCCTTTCTGTGGACAGTCCAAATAATTTGAAGTGTGAAATAGCAATAGAAAGCAAGTTAGCTAGTGTCTTTGTGGAAAAGTTTATAGTTGTATTTTGTTAGGTGAGTGTTCATTACAATAATTTCTAGGCATATCAGCTCATAGATGCTTGTATCTGTATTAGTGGACTTCTCATCCCTTGGAAGTCAGTATTAAGTTAGCCCATTTCAGTGATGGAGAACTAAGATGCAAAGGCATTTCTTAAGGCCACCTATGATGTATGCGGCTGATCTGAAAACTGACTTTAAATTTCCTTAATCTCCATATGTTCTTTAACCCCTCTTTTTATGAGAACACCGTTCAATTTCTTTTGCTTTGTGCTTCCTAGAACTAAAGGAAATACTCATCATTTGTACTGTAATCAAACATATTGTGGAAAAATTCCATTACAAAGTAATGTAGGGATTCTTGCTACGTATGATAAGGTGGTGTCACATGCCGGTTGTATCTAGACTGAGGAAAGTCTCATCTGTTCCAAAAACTTGTGATCTCAAGTCTTGGTTTTCAAGAAATGATGTATCCTGGGGAACAAGCGCTTTGTTCAGTTTCTTAGTTGCAACATTTCAACGTGGCATGGAGTAAGTGCAGCTGCCTGTCAGGTAGGGTTGCTTTTAAGATAGGTTGGTTTTTTTCCCACCTGCCCTGAACTGAAGGGGAAAGTCTTGCATCTCTCTCCCAAACTGTATGCTTTAGAAAAGTTATTACCCGCTTGGGGTAACAATGACTTTGATACAACAAGTGAATCTGTGTGAGATCCTTGTTCTCACTAAATCCTGAAGTATGAAGGTACTTTACAGATTTCCTCAATGAACTGATGTTAGGGTGAAGAGTGTTGGAGACTGAGTGATCTTAACTGAGGGAAAGCAAGGGCAGATAGTTATGTGCAAGTCATTGCAAAAAGGGTTGGTGTTATCTGTAAGTAGGGTTGGTGACAGGATTAACCCTGTTTATTCCCATAATGTAGGATTATTTAAATGTGTAATGTTAGGCACATGCCTTGATGAAAGATGTCTTTATTCGTTTTTATGATTTGGCACGATTTTGGTACAACACATTTTAAAGAGTGTGGAAAGTGTATTGCAGAGTGGGAAGCCAACCAACCACAGCATGGTATACAGAACTCCAATTAAAATTCCAGCAAAANATCCTTTCTGCTGAGACTACTTTGCAAACATTTAGTTGTATCTGGCCATTTTCTACCTTGACTCTGTCTCATTTAAAGCTAGGCTCTTTTAAGCTGCACTTTGTAATCTGGAGTTGATATTGATTGTTCTTTAACCACAGGTAGCAAGAGTTGTGGCTGTTGCTTCTATCCAGCTACTATCTATTAGCTTCTTTCTAGCTGTGACAGACTTTTCGTGTGCTTTGCAAATAGTGTATCTAATGCTGCCAGACTTTTTTCTGATGTGATCATTCAGTGCTCATCAATAGCTATGATGAAAACAGAGGGCTATGTGAGGAAAAAGTAATAAATAAAACAAAAAGGTATGATATGTATGCCTGTGAATTAGCTGCCTTCATTCATGATTTTGCTTTGTAATTAAGTGAAACCTAAGCTCTCTGGCAGGAAACAGAGAACGATTCATACGAACACCCGTGAATTCACAATTGCCTGTATTGGACTTGAAGTCACTTAACCCATTTATCTGTATGCTTTTCCATTCTCAACAGGTGATTCATTTCACTATTTTATCTGATCCCCCTCTTTTATTTCCTTTTTCCATGGAGAAAAAGCCAGCAAGACTTCTGAGTTACTTTGTTGCCTTTTTGCACTGTATGACTCATAAAGTTAAAAAAGCAGCCTGAATTTTGGGAAGTTACTAATTAAGTAAGCATAGAAAAATAACTTTTTTTAACTGTCTCGCAGTACAAGTAGTCATCAGCAAAACATGAGATGGCCCTGGGGTGACAGTAGCACTGTGACCAGGCTGTGAGGCAGGCGTTCTGGAAAATGCTTTTTGTCTGTATGTCACTGAGCAAATGGAAAGGTCCACTTTGTTGTAGTGCTGTGAAATCAGCATGTTTTAGTGATACAAGAGAAGGATTTCCCAAAAGTAAAAGTTAGAGCCTAGTCCCTTTGAAGTCAGGGCCTTGATCTTGTCGGTATCAAACAGAGCAGACAGGAGCCTATTTTTTGGGCTTATAGGTACTGAAAATTACTATGCAGTGCCATATTTGCCTGTACTTTATATACATTCAATTTACTAAAATTTGGTACCACAATGGAATTCTGTTTGTAAAATACGTGGATTAATTTTGATTTTGGAAGTAATTTTTGAAGTGCCTTTTTTTTGGCACTCGCCTCAAATACTCCAAAGCTTAGTTTTCCGTTGCTTTCCTTTTCTAGAGAGTCAAAGATTTTCTTCCTCTCATTGATATTTTTGTATTTGCAAAACATCCATTACAGTTGAGATGTTTGAGGGTGTTCTTCAGTTGTACTGGAAACAGCCATGTCAGGCAGTTCTGTTCCATAGGCTTCCTTGACAAAAGTCTGCATGGCACAGATACTGAGAAGTTGGCTCATTTGCCTTTCTTCTTTTGCAGTGAAGTTCTTCCTTAAGGAGCTTTCTAAATACTGGATAATATAAACCATTGTGATATATAGAGAGTTCCCTGAAACTTTACTGATTGAAATCTGTCCTTCAAACAGAATATGCCCACAGCCCGTGGGCATGTCTGTGCCGTGTCTAAAACAAACATAGAAGACAGGTTCATAAAAGTTTTGGAAATACAAGCAAAGCTTGTCTTTAACCTTGTGTCACAGAACAGGTATAGAAGGGTTTCCTAATTCATGCTATTTTCTTCTCTGCGGTGTTTAAATTTGGTTATCTGTAATTAATGCTTGCTTTTACCAGTAGCAGAGAGTTTGCTTCAGGTAATGCTGTGAGGAGACAGGCAGCCTCAACTCCTTCTCGGCAGGGTGCTGCAGGGGCCCGGAGAGGCCCAGGACCGTGCAGAGCAGCAGGGACCTTCTGTGGCCACTGTGGCTGAAGCTCAGAGCTGCCCTGTGGCTTTGGTGTTCAGGGCACATCCTGCCTGCCTGGCACCTGCCCTCACCCTCCTGCCGGTCCCCAGGCACCCCTCCCTTCTCCTCTCTCTCCCTGTAGGCTCTTTCCAGCTGCTGCCAGAACCACAGTGCTCAGGCAGACTCATCCTCTCCCTTTGCTCCCGCCCTCCCTTCTGTGGGCCCTGGAGAAAGCTCCATGCCAACAGCAGGTTTGGGGTCTGTGTGTGTGTGTGAGCTCTGAAGTTAAGCCTAGAAGATGTAACAGCATCTCAGCTTAACTGCATAGGTAGACTCTTCGTTGTGATTGTTGTCCTGCCTCAACCCGGTTTATGTTTGACACCTTCAACTATCCTGTTGCATCTCAGGTCAAGCTGCATATGGCTGTGTTTGAATGTGTGTGACTGTGTACACGTGTGTAGACTTCTCAGTGCTGGGGCTGCAGGTAAAACTGCACTGTGGCCACTACTAGCATGAATCTAGGAGCCGTATATCACTATTTTCTCTTAAGCACGTATCACTCTGCAATGCAATTTTAAATGTTGACGATTCACCTACAATGAGTTGTTCTCTCCTAGTCTTTTCTCCTTGTATTTACAAAATTGTTAGGTGTGCTCACTAGGCTTCTCAGCTCATCTGTGTCTTTAAGAGCCTTGCCTCTGCCAGCGCTCAGGAAGCCTGCGGTTTGGTTTGGGCAGAGAGGCAGCAAGGAGAGCTGGAGCCTTGGGGGCTGTCTGTGCTCCCTGCCTCTCTGCCTGGTGGCTGCAGAGGGCTGGCAGCCAGGCTGAGCAAGCTTCAGCCTAGTCAGCAGCATGATAATTGGCCTTTCAATCTCCATTTCTTCTCTTATAAATACACTTAAGGTGTAAGTGGACTATTGATTTCAAGTGGTACTGGCTGATACTACCCATTTGATTTTTTTAAAGAGGCTGTGCTTAGGAGTAAGTTAGAATAAATTGGCAGGGTTCACCTGCCTCTGAGATTTTGCCATTGTTATTTCAAGCTGCATTTAAAAAAGCATAGGGGAGCAAACTTAAGGCTCATCCTTGCAATCTGTCCATGGCGCATCATAAGTCCAGCCACTTACTGCAGGTTGAAGCCACTGGGTCTCAGCACTGGAGCAAATTCAAGGGGTTTCTGTGGAATTTCTGAAAACATGTGGAGCACCCCAGGCAACATGTTGCATAAGGGGGTTGTGCAATCCCAAACTGCCTAAAGTCTGTCATAATTTGTATATGTTGCCTTTCTGTTCTACCTTCCTTTCCGCACCTGTGGATAAGAATCTGTACTTACTTTTGGACAAATGAGAAAATAAGACTTGACGTGTTGAAAAAGGCAGTGCCTTTTTTTTGTACAGTCTGTGCCATCTGAAATCAGTGACTGCAGGTAATGCCTTCCAGGCAGTGTAAACTTTGGTAGGTGCACTCTGTGCTCCAGATGGCCCTTGAGGGAGCATCAGACCTTTGAGGTGAGCATGAGCAGATGCACTCTGTACAAACTCAGAATATTTGGGCTAACAGAAGTAAACTATGGGCAAGGGATGAAGGTCCAGAAACCATTTATTGTCTTGCTGCTGTATGCTACTGATAATCAATGTTCATAGAGTCCCTGCTAGTACCAAGAGCACCTGCTTCTGAAGTACAGGTATTCCTGGGAGTTAAATGGTTTGATTGATGTCATTTGCTACTTGGCTTCAGAGAGAAGAAATTAAAGCCACAGATGTGGTGAGAGGTGTGCAAAATGTTTGCAGGTGAAGAGGAAATTATTCTAAATGTTTTAGCTTTCGTATTCACCAAAAAAAAAAATGAATGAACCTTTTTCACAGTTTTTGTTTGAAAAAGAATCCTTTCAAAGTTTAAATGAAACTGCTTGAGAAAAAAAATATGAAAAGGTTCTTTATTTGAAACTTTAAGTGAACATTCATCAACTAAATGTTTGTTTTAAATTTTGTATTAATATGGATTCAGTGGTGGTGAATCAGACAAAACAGAAGTGGATAATTTCATTCAAACATTGTAGACCTTAAAGGCTATGCTAAATTCCAATGAAGTAATTCCTCTTCTAGTTCCAGTGACAAATGACCCTTATGGCTGCTTTCTGCTCAAAACACCTTTTTTAGGCCATCTACATATTATCCTTCATAGTGTAAATGTCGTGATTCCCTAGGGTATCTCTTTCCATATCATTTTCTCCCTAATTCCATTTTAATGGCTTTAAATACATTATAAAAATCTTGTAATTGTAGGTGTTAGACTGTAGTCTGTTTGTGGCAGTATGTCCCAGGCAAAGTCTTTTGTGCCAATTTGCAAGGATCAAACAAATTGTTTTCAATTTCAGTGTCTTTATGCAGAGCACTTGTTGAGTTGGGTGTTCTCCTGATTTCATTGGAATTACGAGGTGTAACTCACAGTGTGTTTTGCTCCTATCACTTAAGGCAGTCAGCATCATTAATTGATAATCTCGGGAAGTTATTTATTCTGGTCTTTAGGACACAGTGGCATTACTCACAGTGATGCAGTGAAATGCTTTACTTTTCGATTTTTAAACCACTAGCTCCGGTTGCTTTTTAGAATTTAGAAATTACTGTGCTGAGTATTTACAAATTTCACAGGACATTTTGTTCTCTGATTTAAATCCTGCATACCAAGCGCCTGCCTGGGGCAAAGACAAAAAAAGTTAGCTTTGATACTCCAAAACTGGTTGAATAAATCCTGTGCAGCTGGCCTGCGTGAAATGTGCCCAGTGACAGCAAGCTGCAGAGGGGATTCAGAGGGTTAGGAAGAGCTCCGTGCCTGTCAGATGCTAGGAGTGTTTTATTGCTTTTGCTGTGAAGGGCAGTAACATATAGGTGTCCATACTGCTTAGTATTAAGGGTGCAAAGTGATGATTGCCATGTGGTTCCCTCAGGCTTATATGTGGACAAAACTGATGCATAAGTGTGCAATATTGCCGCCTTTGTATGTTTATACATGCTTTGATGTTTTCCAAATTTGGAACTGTGATTAAAGCCTCAAAGGGAATCCGTGAGTCTGCAGCAGCTGAGAATATGTTTCTAGCACTGGACGTTCCTGTGTGGTTGTGTGAATGTCTCTTCATTGGTGAGGAAATAGCGTCGTCTAGCCTGTACTTCAGTGTTTGTCAAAGGAAATTCTCGGACACTTATTTAAATGGGCAAGCCAACACAGTGCAATTTACACTTGTGTGTACTTGTGGATGAGATGCCAGTAACTGTTATGGATTGGAGACTATTTTTTCTGCCTGTGCTATTCTCACTACCAGCTCTGCTCCTTCAATTTTCTCCGCTTTGCTGCTTTTTGTAATACAACCCAGCTGAGACATCGTCCCAAGGGGAAAGTGACTTAAATGAATCTAAATCTGGGAGTCATGAATTAAAAGACGTACAGTTCAGGAAAATAAATTTTGGAATACAAAGTTACGAAGGTTGTGACTGGTTCACGTGAGCAGCTTGTAGCAAGGTCATGTTTCCCTCCAATAGTGCATCAACAGGAATTTGGAAAGCCTGCTTTTACTCGTGTTGTGTGAGCAGAGTGCTTTTGGCAGTGCTCTGTGGTGCTGCCTTTGTGAATCCATTTCCATTCTCAGGCTCCAGAGAGCTTCCAGGTTCTCTAGAAACATGCACAAGAATAATTGCAAGGAGTGAGACCAGATTTGCAGAACTGACCTTTGGAGCTCAGAACGGCAGGACTCAGAAGGAAAAACATAGAGGCTTTCATTAATACAAGCATTTATCAGTAATACACTAAGAGGGACTTTAAAAAGAGATTTGTATGCATTAGGTCATAAACCAGCTTCTAGCAAATGAGATAAGAAGAAAATTTTCCTTGGAGCCAATTTGGCCAATAGCTGTTTCTGGCAGGGTTTTTTGGCGCTCTTCCTGTGTCATTTTGTAGTGGCCATACATGGAAATAATGCACTGGACTATGTGGACCACTGGCCCGAGCAAGTGCATGGCAATTCTTACGATGCCTGTGCTGAAAGACTTCTCATAAGGGACCTTGATGGAGTTTGGTTCGATTTGTTCCAGAATGGGATCGCCTTTGTACCTGTTGATATATGCTCATGATCTGGACTCCAGGACTCAAGCAGGACTGAGGGACACATCTTGTCAGGCAACGGTAAGGTTGTGTTACCTATGTAGATGAGGGTGTTGAAGTCTGGTATAGGTAGCTTGTGACTTCCAGCTATTTGGTCTGAAGCAAGGGACAGGAAGATTTCTTTTCTTTTTTTAGAGGAATATCAGTGCAGAGCAAAGAGAGGACGTGAAAAATCCTTAGGAAAACCAAAACGAGAATAGAAGCAGCACTGAGAGTGGGCCAAATCTTTTACTGGTGTATATGAGCATTACTCATGTAACTTCAAGAGTTACGCTTTAACTGAGCATGTACCAGCTGAGGACTTGGCCCATAAGGTCCTTTATAAGGCTCTGATTCCTCCCCAAATACTTTTTCCCTCCCTCTTCAAAGAGGCACCTGTTGTTGGTGGAGTTGGTGATGATACTGGATTAGTGCACATGCGGTCAGCCTCCTTGGCCTCGGCCCTTTGGACCCAAAATGAACTCCAGCTGCTGTTGCCCAGAGCAGGTGCTTCATCCAGCCCTAGCAGCTGTTTGAATGTACAGTGTCATGGCCAAGAGGAGGGGGTAGGTCCCCTGAAGTACCCAGAGGAAGAGCTGATTAGCAGGAAGGAAGGAAAGGGGAGTGTGCCCCAGAGACCTGACTTTTGTACCCAGCATTTAGCAGACAGAAGTTGTTCTAGCATTTCCTTGTGGAAATGGGAAATAGTGGCTGTCACTCTGCGTGCACTGAGTCTGTGCAGCCCCGCGATCGACAGTGGTTCCCAAAATGAGGCTGAGGGACCACTAAAGACCAGCAGGGCCATGACAAATGATTGATCTCTGAACTGCCAAACCTGTGTTGTCAGTTGAAGATATGATACAGGTACATGGTGCTGTGTGAGAAATTTTGAGGGCTGATAGTGTTTCACAGTTGTTCAGTGTTTGGAGTCATTGGTTTAAAGCTCAAGTGAGCGGCCCGGCAAAAGTGAGATTAGGCACAGAACAGTGTACAGGCTAAGAGCCTGCTACATTTGAAAGCTTAGGCTTCACACTCACACTGCCAAAGCCAGCAGCAAGGGAAGAAAACAAAAGCAGAGATAATCTGGGGTTACGAAGCAGCCACAGGGGACAGTGTCAGGGAAATGGAGGCTGAGGAGACAATGTGGGGGCATATAGAGATGTGGATGGTTGGGAGGTAGCAGCCAGAGTTTGAGGAGGGGGCACAGATAGCCCATATCAGAGGTAAAGCAGCAGCAACCCAGGGTTGGAGTGAAGGGGACAGGACAAGAGTGCAGGTTTCTTGGGATAAGGGAATCACAGCCTTCAAAGGGAAGAAGGCAGCTTAGAGTAAGGGCAGCCCAGACCTGCTGCAGGAGGTGCTCTGGGAGTGTCTTGCAGAGCAGGGAGTCTTACAGTGTAAACTGTTCAAAGTCATTCCCATTGCTGGCCTCATGACCAGCCCCTTCAAAGTGCCTTCCAGCCTGCTTTCAACTTATTCCCCTCGGAGTGTTCTCACTGACCTGGGAGAGGTCTCTGTGCGGTCGTGCGCTCTCTGATTATTCACATGCTGCCAGCGACAGCCCTCCTGGCCTCCCTTTCCATGAGTGTGCACCGGTCCCTCTTTTGGCTGTGCCTGCATATGTCACTGTCAGCATTAACACCAACTTTAATGTGACTCCTTAGGTTCCTCTTACCTATGTTCACTAAAGTTACCAAAGTCCTTACGGTTTCTCTGATAACCTGCATGACCACTTTGTATCCCTATCCTGTGCATGGTTTCAGACATATCCCATCAGCCAGGCTTTTCATTCTGTGTATCTTTGCTGATTGCTCAACCAAGTTCCCACTGAACCTCCATAAGGAGGGGTAAATGCTAAGCAAAGACAATTCCCTGTGTAGCTATAAAAGGATTATTCAAGCCATATTTCATTACAGCATGGCCTAAGAGCAGGAGAAAAACATGAATATTGGAGGCCTCTCTTTGTCAGGAAATGGGATTTCCGCAGGTGGTCAGTTGCAAATGCTCTGCGTGCTTCTAAGGCTTGGCACGTGGCATTGCTAAATCCTGATTCAGGATGCAAGAATGTCTCATGACCCCTGCCATGTAAACTGGTGTCTGGCCATGTTTGGAAATCAGCCGTCAATGATGACAGTAGACGAGTATGGGTGAAATGAGCAGCTTGGCTTCAGCACTAAGCAAGACTTGTTAAACATTGTAAATACAGATGTCCAGTTCATATTTTAAATAATGAATATTATGACCTTTTCTGTAGCAAGTGGTAAGAAGCTGGATCGTCTTTCTTCGTCTCCTCGCTGCCTTCCTGGGATTTGAAAGTATGACAAAGTATTTCCTCCCTTTACAGGATTAGGTAAGATTGGTAACCATAATTACATAGAAATACTCTAGACAGCCAAATATATTGATTTAAGATCATCTATGTGGTGGCAGGGAAATTGTTTCCATTTTGGTTTATCCTTTTCTTGGATTGGTCAGGTTATCCAGCTGACTTCAGTTGTTCGTTCTTTCAGATGGAAAACTACTCCTGCTGGTACAGGCCTGTACAATTTCTATCCCAGTGTAGCTCTTCTGTCAGGTATTCCTCCTATTTCTATTGCTTCTACATGAAAATTAAGGAATTCGAGAAATAGCATCAGAAACTCCACATGAATGAAATTCTCGAGGCTGTTAAGGAAATAGATGCATTAGAAATAGGGTTTTTTCTGTGCTCATTCGGTGCTCACATCCCATGGACATGTCACTGTTATGCATGGAAAGAAACATCACATGTGACTATTAAAAGTGTGTGATGTACATCTGTGCGAGGGGAAGACATCCTCTGATGTGCTCCTGATTACTGTCCCTATGGTTTTGCCACTTTCAGTAAATTACAGTTCACTCATGCTGCTGTGGGTTTATCAGCAATAGTTCCCCACTGCCTCCTTATCTGCCTGGTAGCATGGCTGGGTGATACACACACCCATTGCTGCTTCGCTGGCGATGAAGTGGCAGGTGTTGCCCTGCCTTCTTCCTCTACTTCTCTTCCTCAGCTTCCTTGCACTGTGGTATGACTTGAGAAAAATGGAAGTGCAACTTTCTACTCCTTTTGGAGTAGTAATTTTTTTTAAAAAAACAAACCAACTACAGCCACATGTGGAGAAGAATTTTCTGAAGCACCTGTCTCTTGCTGATTTAAATGTAATTAGGTACCAAGGAGCTTTGCGGATTTAAGCCATTCCCAAAAGGTGTGTGGCGGTGTCCAATGTGCTGTCTGGTGAGGAACAACAGAGTGAAGCGCTTCAGGTGTAGTAAGTCATAACTTACTAATTGCTGGATTAAGACTAAGGAAATAAAGAGCTTTTTAGCAGGGCTCCATGTTTTGGGGATCAGGAGAACAGAGGGTTTTACTTTGTATGAGGCCCATGTTATCCTGTGCAGGAATTCCCAATTCAGGATAAAAAATACTGAAAGTGCCCTTTTACCATACAGCCGACAATTAGCTTGCTGCCAGTAGGAAAAACAATCATTAAGTGGTGAGTGAAAGTAGCGTCAGAAATGGACCTTGACAGAGTGGTAACATACAGTCAGACCGAGTGACATTCTTCACACCTGCTGTGGTGCATAACAGTAGCTGGCTGACTTAACCCATGGCACTACAAGCAGAGCATTGTGCTGTGACACAGCCTGGACAGCGATTGAATTACACACCGATTAGGTCTTCGGCTTCTCTCTGTCAGTGTGGACAATGAAGAATCAGAGAAGTGGACATGAGAGCTTTAGCAGGCCTTGTGCTCTCGAATGGAGGAGGATTAGTTTGTAAATGGTAAATTGTGTTGGGGCCAAGAGTCGTAAAACTGAGCTCTTGCTCTTATGCTGCCTCAAAGGCACAGGCTTTGCAGAAAACCCCTTCTCCCCCCCTACTTCTACCGACTGCTGTGATCAGGGGAGGGGTGGACATGTGGAATCTGCTCCTCCTTTTCTCTGCCGAAGAAGGAAGAAGACACTGGTACATTTGTACAAATTTTGCCCCTCACTATCTCTTACGGTCTTTTCTTAGAAAGGGTGTGGGATTAAATTAATCAGTCTTCTGCCATTTCCACAGGAACGCAGATTTGCCTCTCACTAGGTGCTGCTGGCTGGTTCACTGCCTGGTAGAGGGTGTCTCCAAGACCTGATTTAACCTGAAGTATACACTTTCCCTGCAGCAGGGCTGAAGAACTGCAAATGTTGCATCCTTTCTCTCCTGTCATCTGCTTCCACATGACTGCAGTGCCTGTGCTGTGCTCTCAGCTCGCTCACCCTGAAACGCTTCTTGTGATGGAGGTTTGTACTGAGCTCGTACAGAGCGGACTTTGCTTTTGGTGGCAGGATCCCTTGTTGCTGTGTTGTTCACGGAGAAGATGGGTTTATCCTTGTCTTTATTCCACTGGGACCAGCTGCTCTACACACAGGGACCAAAAATGGCAAATCTTCTATATTGTCTTTCAATTTTCAGTTGAAGGTCTGCATCACATGAATGTCTTGGTTTTTTTTGGAGAGGTAAACCTTTTTTTTTTTAAAAAAAACAAACATGTTGAACCCAAGTTGGAGAAACAACTGCATCGTGTGGCTGATGCAGTGCATGGAAGTACAAAGCATTCCCATTCCATCTGCTCTTGCACATCCACTCCCTGTACATATTAAATGTGATAGCTGTTAGGCATGAGTGTAGACCCAGAGATGGGCAGGACTAGTTTGCCATGCAAACATTTATCAGATGGCCCCATCCTATTTTCTAGAACCAAAGATTTCGCTGTGATAAAGTGGACATCTTAAAGCATTGTAGGAGATAGGGGGACGTAACCGCACTTAACCTGAGCTTGGATTAGGCATATCTCATATCTTGGAGTTTGTCAGTAAATAACAAAAGTATATGATCAATGGAAATATGACGTCCTTAATCTGTAACTACAAAAAAGAAAAGGACAGTCTTGAAAATCCAGCAATCTTTCAAATCGCCTTAAGGCATACTGACCCTGAATCATCACAGTGAAATTCAACAGAGGTGTTCCTGTTAGTGATCTAAGAATATAGATGTGGTTGAATCCATGGAAAACTGTATCTTGTTCTAGTTATCTTTATTACTGTAATAAATGATACTAGCTCTCTCCCACAGACCTTATCTCATCTGTTTATAGTGTTGGCATTTATTTTGTTTTGAGCTGGGAAGCAATGCATACCTAGATACCGTAAGATTGTAAGAGGCTTTATGAGTATACCATTTAAAAATAATTGCTTGTGCTCTGGTTACTAGTTTGAACTGAGAAAAGATATTTATGTTTCATACTCTTGAAAGCAGTAGCAGATTTGCTATAATACACCAGTTCAGAGTAATTTGCTCATGAACTGTCAGTTCCAGAAAACTCCCAAATCTCTTGCACATATTTTCTCTAATAAGTGGCAAATCCTTAGTACCTCCCAAAAGCTGCTCACAAGTCTGTAGGGTATGAAGGCTTTGCTTTGGTTCATTTTTTTTAAAGCTTGGTAAAAAATTATGAAGGAGATAAATTCAGCTGTTGCTCAACATAATCACTACTGATAACTGATCGTTTGTTTTCAAAATTGGAAAATAAGAGCTATTCTAAGTAGCCACTGTTGGTTTTAACACTATGGAATATTTCAAAGGTAAGTTTTAAAGAACAAAAATGAAAACCAGTCATTCACTAGTGCTGATACAAGAATGACAGAGGTTAATACCACTGACATCATGTTGGAACTGTATAGCATTTTGTTAATGGTTATTAATGCCCTGCTGCTGGGAGACAGACAGTGCCAGCTGCCAGTTAGTGTGGTGCCTCTCTGTGGGTGTGCCTAGGCCTCTGCTCAGAAAGGAGAGGGGCATGAGGAAGGCTCGAGTCTGCTCCCTACCTAGTCATCCCTCCACTGAAACAGGAGAAGAGGAGATACTGAGAGAAGGTAGTTACAGCACCTTGCTCCTGTCTCTGCTGACTTCAGAACAGGTCTGGGAGAGTGAAGCAGGAGAAGCAAACATCTACAGAGCCATGTCCAGAAGGCACTGAGGACTTCCGTTCAATTCAGATCTTCCGGACTAAACTCAAGATACACATCCTTTGGAAGAAAACAGCAAGAAATTCAGACAAACGTGCGTGGAAATGATACCAGTAGGCCTGGGGAAGAAGCATAGGTTCATGTAAGAGAGCCTTAGAGCTTTGGACATCAGTGGAAAGAAGTCAGAATGATGTAGAGTGAAGGAAAAAAGCCCTTGAGAGGAAGGGGAAGGAACTTTGTAATGGCAGAATGGTGATGGATGTAGAGCAATTAATTAGCTTTGACTACATCATATTCATTGTACATCCAGATTTGCAGGTTTAGCTGCCTCACTTGGGGCTAGCTATTACTTCGTGTAATACCTTTGAATTTCATCCACCATAAGGGAATGAAACAGATACAGAAAGGTGCAATATGTCAGTGTAGCGTATCAAATTGAGAAAGGCATTTTTAGCAGTCTGTACTGAACACAGGTTTAAGTCAGCATTAGATTGTTCCTTAAGTGTATTGTTATGACAAATCTGAAAGGAGCTAAAAGCATTTCAGTAGATGAAAAAAGGAAACTTTTATTTCCTTTCCCACAGCCTCGACCCAAAATGGGATTGCGAGCCAGGTTTACACAGCCTGCCCTTGTGCCACACAAGTACCCTCTGGTGAGCGTGAGTGGAACATGTAGAGATCAGTTGTGAGTGCTGCGGGAGGAACTGGCTCACCAGGCCTCTCCAAATCATTCAGCTTCTAGATCTCTTTAAATGCTGGTGTAATGTAACCTGAGTAATACACTAAGATTGTTTAGCAAAGAAATGCCTGATGGTCCGAGGACATTTTGATGATAACTGCCATCTGATGTGCCACACAGACTATTGCATTCTCCTTCATGCGAAGAAAAAAATAGTATATCACTACTTATGAGTGTTTTCTAAAAGGGAAGATGAGTGTTCAACTGCACGAACCTCAGGTTTGGGGACACAATTTCATTTTAAAACCCATTAATTTTGCACATCCATTAATTATTAGAAATAAATGGAAACATCCATGTAATATTACACATGTACTCTCCTATTATGTAGCCTAATACTCGAGCACAATGATTTGCGTGGACATTTTGTTTTCTCTGGCCACTTTTACAGATAGAGTTTCCCATACAAATAGTTTTCAGTCAGTTGCCTGATCTTCAGTGCAACATCCTGAGCTGAACTAGCAGGAGCAGCAGATCGAAGGGAGCGGTTATTCCCCTCCCCACAGCATCGTGAGAAACAGCATCTGAAGCATTGTGTCCAGTTTTGGTCTCACCTGTACAAGGAAGACATTGTCTTGTCATTGCCACCAAGGTGTGGGGCTGGAGCACCTGATACACCAGGAGGGAGCTGGGCTTGTTCAGCCTGGAGAAGAGAAGGTGAAAGGGAGGCCCTGTCTATCACTGTCCACAACTACCTGCTGGGAGGGTGCATAGAAGATAGAGTCAGACTTGTCTTGGACAGGATGAGAGCCAAGAGGCCCAAGTTGGAGCAAGGGAAATTCCAACTAAATGCTAGAAAAAATATTCCCAAAGAGCATGCTAGGCTTTGGAGCAGAGGCCCGGAGAGGAGGTGGCATCTCTGTCCTTGGAGATGCTCAGAATTTGACTGTACAAGCCCTGAGCAACTTGGTCTAGCATGGCTCTACTCTAATCACTAGACTAGAGACCACTGGAGGTCCATGCCGCCCAGTCTGGTTCTTGGTAATACTTTGAAATTAAAAAGATAAATAGAACTATTTGCAGAGGGTATTTTTTCCTGTAGTTCATAGTGACTTGAATTCCCTGTAAATGGAGAACTTTCTAATGGAGCTTGCTTTGCAAGGAGTTTATCTGGCATAGAGTAGATTTGGGCATGTACGGGTATGAAACAACAATTGCAAAGCCAATAATACAACTACATGTAGTTAACAGTCCTTTCATTCTTTTCTTTTAAGCCTATCTCAACTACAAGCATCTTCCTTAGCAACTTTTCAGTGCCATCATAACTGAGGTTAAATTGTTTGTCCGCTTTTAAGGATTTCCCTTAATGGTAGCTAACTAAAATACTTCATGTTGTTCTTCCCAGTCGCTCAGACTTCTCCTGTAATTATTACAATAATTCACGAAGAAAAAGTTGTGTAACTCCAAGCACGACTCTTTTGAAGAACTGCAGAATGAAAATAACATTGGAATATTGTGTTTCTTCAAGAAAATAGACTCTTACTTAACCTCTAATCTTTGATTACTCTTTTACTCTGCTCGTAAATAATATTTAGAGGACTTCAATTGCAGGGACTCAAACCTGGCTTTTCATTTGCATTTCAAATTTCTGCAAATCAAACAAATGCAGAAAGAATCTAGGGAAGCCTCCACTCATCCCAGCATAGTGCACTTTGGTGCAGGGTAGCCCCCACAACCCCATATATTGCTATGTTTTGCCTCTCTTGACATTTTTCTTTTGGAGCAGGGGAGAGGAGAATTTGGCTTTAACAGTTAATCTCTTATTTCCCATAGAATATTTTGGGGTAATCATCAAAACTTGTATTTTGCACATTTACCTTTTCTTAGTCATGCAAATAAATGTTGTATCACAGATAGTATTGGCACAAAGAAGTAGCAAGGTCAAAGGACACTAGTAGCAAAACTAGAGGATCATTACCCCTGTGCTTATTGCTTCAAAAAAAGAGGAGCAACTTTAAGTAGATTCATATTTTCTGTGCTAATGTGCAAACTCCTAAGCAAACTAAAAGAAAACCCCCAAAATCCAACAAGCTGTGCTGTTGGCTTTTCCATTGTCTATGGTCATTCTGCAAAGACAGAAGAAATAGTCAATTAGCCTAGCACAGTGCAGTCCCATAGTAGAGGATATTCCTTACAGTTAACCCAGCTACAGGTGACTCCTTTTATTCTCCTCTCCCAAATGTCTCACCTCATTAGGTTCACCTGAACCTTCTCCACCTGGAAACCAGTCCCCAGACTCGATGTTTCATATCTCAATCAGTTCTAAGTCTGGGTCTATAACTAAAGGAGAATGGACGTATCAGGGAACAGAAATTTGGTTGAGTGCTGTTTGCAAAGAGGTGAGACAGAGCTGCTCCATGAGTTGTGTCTTATGCGGTATGAGAGCGCTTGCACCTGAGCACAGCCCCAGCCTTCCTGGCCAAGCTGGCTGCAGGTGTGGGTGCTTGGGCAGGATTGCTGCAGCCAAGGTGAAAGGCAGTGGGGGGGAAGGGAGAGGTACAGTAGTCTTCTGGGAAGAGCAGTAGGGGAGACTGAGACTTGTGGAAGGTGCACTAGCTGAAGTGAACTCCACTGAGTTTTTCACAGAGCAGCAATGGGCATCTAAAAGGTACTTTCATCTTAAAGTGATAATCCATGAGTACAAGGTCATTTCTGAAGGATAAAATAGCAGTATGGCTGGGATGGGGGTTGTTTTGGCAGGTTGTGGGTTTGGGGTTTTTTTGAGTGTAAGGAAATACGGTAACAGATTCTCATGCCTTTTATTATGCTCGTAATGCATGTAACTGACCCTTGAAGCTTGATTTATTGTTCTGGAGTTGTAGCTGGTGAAAGGGAAGTTAAAAGTAATTTCCAGAATCTGCTCTGTAACAGATGAAGGTCTTACAGATGAGCAGTCAGGTATGTTCCAATGCACTGAGACTTTGATTCTTCTTCT
Source organism: Balaeniceps rex (assembly GCA_013401315.1). Classification (NCBI taxonomy): domain Eukaryota; kingdom Metazoa; phylum Chordata; class Aves; order Pelecaniformes; family Balaenicipitidae; genus Balaeniceps; species Balaeniceps rex. The sequence continues at coordinate 39,588 of VYZW01015418.1, forward strand.
GGGTCTTGCATTATGAATTTGTTTAAAGTAGTTCACTTCTTTCAGGTTTTGACTGCGTTGGCATTTCCCTCTGTTGCCAGAGTGGTATCTGCGTGGAAGTTAATCATCTTTTATTTGTGTAAACATGAACGACTTGTCTGGAAGCCTGGGTGGAATGGTTGAAGTCATGTGCCACAGGCTGGTTATCAGCATATGTAACTGCTATGTGCAGAACTGTACATCAAGCTATTTCTGGCTAGGTCTCTTGGGTTTTTCTGAGTCTGTTTATTGACCTTAATGTAAGGGGCGGGGGGGGGGGAAGTCTGCCTTCATTGAAAGAGGATAGGACTTTTCAGTTGGTCAAGACAGCAAAAACTAGTGGAGGCTTCTTCATGATGTGTTACATCACATGTATGCTCACTGTAGAAATGAGTAACTCCCTAACTTGAAATCATGCATGCCAAGGTAGCCTCTTCACTAGCTCTGCAAGAGCAGCAGCATGAAGCTCACTTAATTATTAAACAGACTTTTAGGAGTAAAGTCATTATACTTTTCTCCTAGAAACAGATAGTATCCTAAATGGCTTCACTTAAACAACTCCAGGAGTTTTAGTATGAGAAATGCTGAGGAGAACTTGGTTTCGGGCTTTTCTTACCTGCTTCTTACAAAACTGTGAAGGACTTGCACTCCTGTTACTTCATGGGAGCTGTGTTAATTCAGGATAGGCTTTATATGAGAACAGATTTACAGAGTTGTGTTGCCAAATTGCTAATATCAGAGGAAAGTATAACAGCATAAGGAAAAATAAAGCTGAACACCTCTTAACTAAAGGTGCAAATTGCAGACATGAACAAGCTGCAAAGCTACTCACACAATGAAGGAAATGAGGGGAACTTATTTCATTGAGAGCTGAAGATGTTAAAGAAACACCTTGTGTAGAAAGGATCCAGCCAAACACTGGGCATGGGGCTTGGCTGCTGGGGAAGCAGGTGATGCTCCAAAGCTTGTTTTCTCTAGGGGGGTACAGTAGAGTGAATGGGGTTATAAACATGAAAACTTCAGTCACATACCTCTAAAGAATATCTCTTTGACTTGTACCCATTATAAATAAAGCGGATTAAAAGGGGAAGAGTAGAAAGACTTTCGTCAAGTAGTTAAAGAAATATCTGGAAGCAGTCAAGTGAATCAGACTTCTTACAAAAAGAATGGTGTAATAAGTCAATCTGTAGGCTAGCATAAGCATCTGTCTCTACACCTGCACATATGCCATCATCAAATTGCAGAACAGGGTTCATAAGAACAATGCAAAATTTTGGTTAGTAAGGCTTAAGGAGGAGGGCAGCTCCTTGTCTTCAGAGACTGCTTTCTTTTTAAAAATAGAGGGCTTAGTTTCCACTGCCACTACCCTGTGGTGATTGGCAGCGCTTCAGCCTGATCTATGAACTTAAAACACATTTGATCTGTATGATGGTGCTTACTGCCAGGTCCTGCCACTCCACCTGAATAACTATAACATGCTCATAAATCAGGGGAGAGCATTCCTCTGTGACACCATCCCAAATGCCCTACTGAGCCGAAGCCTGTGTTAGCCATCAACGCCTCTTACATAAACATGTCATACTTTAAAGTAGGCTCTTACAAAAAGCACAAACAATATACTGGCATAGAGAGGCCACACAAAGTCAAGAGCTGTTAAGTGGCGGGGAAGAGGAGGAGGAAAATCTCTTAGTGATAAATATATCTCTACCAGATACATGTGGAAAGAAAATAGCTAAGCCTAGGTTACATTCCTTTCAAAGTGAAATAGTCAAATGTGGAAATGGTTGTCTTATTCCTTGTAAAACTTCGAAGTTAGGAATCACCAACAAAATAATGGTGCAGGAAACTGACTTCTGTTGCATTCACTTCAGCCCGGTCAGTGACTACACCATGCCTCATGCATCACTGTTTTTTGCTTAACAAGACCTGCATGCTGGATCTTTGTGCAAGATTAATTGTTCTTCTAATCTGAAAGTGGTGTAGTTAAGAAGCATGAAAGATTTCTTTACAGGACCACTTGAAACTCTCTGTCATGTGCCCTGAGGTTGCGTATCTAGATCTCGAAGTGATACGTGTATCTGATTAGGTAGTAAAAGCTGGTTTGCATTTGGTCCGGTATAGAAAGCTGAGTAAAAACTACAGCTTGGTTCTGTATGTGCATTCAAAACTACTAAGTGTCACTTAAAGTCACCTCATCCTCTTGTGCCAACATTGTGTCTACCTGATCTTAATACTTGCACAAGCTGATGGCAATTTTAGGCATGGTGAAGGAAATGTTAAGGAGCATCTCAGGCACACCTTCATTATAGTGCACAGCTGACTGACTTGTAAAACTCATGTGTTTGTGTTGGTGCAGCCTTTGATCTGAATTGGTAAGGAAAGAGCTCCCAACAACAGCAGCTGGAACACACACAGCCAAAAGTGACACTGGGCTGTAAACAGTGGCTCCAGCCGTCCTTGTCAGATGGGTCACAAATCATGGGACGGACAGGTGCCTGTGCTGGTGTCCTGCATGCAGGGTGTGCCTTGGTGTGGCGCAGCAGGTAGGAAACCTGCGTGGTGGGTGGCCAGCTTGTGACTTCAGTACAAATAACTCAAATTTTCTGCTCAGGAGCAGCCTGCTGCACAACTTGGTGCAGAAATAGAAACATTTGCTTTTCTTTAAAGTGCGCTGACTGCTGCTTGTGCTCTGACTTCAGGGTGGGTTGGCAGCACCATGTAGCTGCACTGCAAACCAGGGATTTATTCTGCACATCAAAGCAGAGCTGCTGAGGCAGGTCCAGCAGCCTTGGTCAGGCTAGTATTTCTGTATAAGCTGCTATCTTACTGTCTCCACCAGCGCTTCCCTCAAATGTGTCTTAAAGTTCTGCCACTAACAAACTGGTATTAGTAGCTTGTAATTAGTAACAAACTGTTACTTTAAAACCAGTTCTACACTCTGTAATGGTCATGATAACCTTAAGGTTAAGCTGTAGTGTCAAGGCAAATGCTTTTTGTGGAACACCTGAGCCTGCAGTTCCTCAGTTGCTCATACTGGCATCCTGCCTTCAGCACCCAGGCTGCTTTCCAAGGAGGGAGATCCAGCTTGCAAGAGGGAGGCATACATAGGCTTCATCCTGGAAGGGGTCCAGGGTGTTTGGACTTTCCTTAGGGATATCTAATCTATAACTAGGAGTAATTTCTCTTTTCTGACTGTAGCTGGAGAAATTGATGAGTATTACTCTGCCGTGGGAGCCTGAAATATAGTTAATATTTGATTGTGATGACCTTCCAAAAATGCGTGTGGGAGATGTGACACAATCTCTTTCCACTGTCTGCTCAGAATTGTTTTTTACTGCCTTACTCTCTGCCTGTATACATTAATTTCTGTGCTGCTCTTATACCCTCACCTTCTCCTTCTGTATATAATTTAAGGTCTTTAGGGCCTGATCCAAATCAACTAACCTGGAGTAGATGGCTGTTTTCATCCTAACACCTTGTTCATGTTAACTGGAAGCAACTCTCACCTTGCGTAGGCAGTGTAGTGCCTTCTGCAGGTCTGTGCTTTTACATCCCAGCCGTCAGTGAAGCAGGCAAGCTTTTGGTCAGAGTGAATAGCTTCTACATAACTTTTTTAGAACCACAAGGCAAAGGCTGAAACAGCAGCTCTAAACATGCGCTGCCCTTGGGAGAGGCTCCTTGCTGCTGTGCAGCTGTTGTGAGAGCCGGGGAGGACGTGGGCCTCCATAGGGGAGTGCCACATGTGCTTAGGCAGCTCTTGGCAATCAGCAATCCTGCCTGAAGTCAACTTCTGTTTAGGTGGTATTTTTTTTTTCCAGAGAGTCACTTGATAGGGTGTAATCCTGTAAGATGCTCAGCAAAGAAGCTGATACAGTAAAGTATTTCTGCAGATGCTTAATTTTCAGTGAATGAGTGGTCCTTTTATGTGGGTGGGAGCACTCATGTGCTTAAAGTTAAGCACATGCTTAAGTGCTTTCTTGGATCAGGGCCAAAATGCTAATATGCTGGAGGTTCCCTTGCTTTCTCAAGTAACAGGCAGTGTTTGGGACCTTCATAAGGACCCCTGGGCCCACAGGATTACTGAAATACACCCATGACTGACAAGTATTAGACACTTATGTTCTTAAACTTTTTATTTTCAGCAAAAACTGAGTTTTTTCATGAGTTTTTGCTATATTATGATTTTTACATTTTACGTACAAGAATATTTCTTGACTAGGCGTGTGGCAGACTTGAAGAAAAATCTTTTTGCTGACTTCAAATTAGTTTTATTTAATAGGATATTTTATTTTTCTGTTTGAGAACAAAAAAAGCTTCTTGCAGCATCTTCTGCTCTGACCCCACTACCTTATCTTTAAACTCTTCCTGATACACTTCTGGAAGAAAATAAGCCTTTGACAGCCACCACTAAGATGTTAAATTCAAACTACTGGGAGTCTCTTGTGTGATGTTGCACTTAGTGATAATAGTCTGCTTTGATGACAATACTGGTAATGAGCCCAAAGGACACATGTTGGGGATGTGACAGTGGTGTGCACCTGTCTGGAGCAGGGGGCACTAGGTCTTCCTCTGCAGCAGCCTTCTCAGTGGCTGTGCTAATCACCAAGAGTGACACTTGCCATGCCCAACAGACCGAGGAACATAGCAGGGTGTTGTGAGTCTAAATACACAGCTGCTTCTCAAATTATAATGCAAAGGTTCAGAGGTCAGTGCAGTAAAAGCAGATAAAATTATGCTTTCTACCACTACCACGCCACATCAAAATGGTGAGTTGTTTGTTTTATAGTCGGTCTGTCAAGCTATTTGCCTCTACCATAGCAAACACATGAATTTTTCAGATCAGTTGCAGTGCTTTAAAAATAAAGGGGTTTGTTTTCTAAATCTCATGTTAGAGATTTCTTAGTATCCACTGTTGTTCTTTGACTGCTGCTAGAAAACAGAACTTTTTAGACTTTAAAGTGTTTGCTCTGTGGCCAGCCTGGAATGAGGTGGCCAAGCTTCGAGGCTTGGCAGCAGGGTGAGGGTGTGGGGCCAGTGCTGCAGGATTTGTCTGCTCCAGCCATGCTCTGTGTGGGCACAGAAGTCCATGGGCTCTCCCTCAGATACCTGGGACTCAAAGCTAAGCTGTGGGCAGATGGCTGTACACATGATGAGCCATCTAGTTTAATAACGTGGGCAATGATGTTGTCAGCCATTCTGTGCATAGCTACTGCTTCTGTTTCTATTTAGCAAATAGGGCAGATCTTTATCCTGTGTGCAGCATCCGTTCGCTTTTCTCAAAGTCAAATGTTTCTTTTTCCGGTCACACCTTCTGTTAATGTTTTGCCATCAGCATTGGTTTTCAAAGGAGCTGTGTAAGTGTTGCTGTCCTCTCTTCCAAACTGCGGACTGCAAGTCTCAGATGCTTTCCTCCAGAGTGGATGGTCCCAAGGAAATTGGGTGATGCTCCTTATTGATTTGAGGTGGTGCTCTGTGTCAGGGCTCAGAATGCTTGTGAACCTCTTGATCTTAAGGGTTTGCCCAAGGTGGACCTGTTGAAACATGTGAATTTTGGGACCGTCCTCTGCCAAGCTGGTGCCTGGACCCTGTGTTGTTATTCATGTAAGGAGCCAGCGCTCAATATGAGCTTAAACTCCTCTGAGGAGAGGAGTTTGGGGGGTGATACTTCTCAAGCTGTCATCCCTCATCACCATAGGGAAGATGGGAATAGCTGGAAGCTGTGCAAAGTGTTCAGGGGTGCTTTAAGCCCTGGGAGCACTGAGACTTCCCACAGACAGTGGTGCCCACCATAAAGCTGGTCATGAGCATGTTTCAGTAGGTGAGATGGTGAGGATGGCTGTTTCTTCCTGGCTGGTCTATGAGGCAGTGTAGATACAGCCAGAAAAACAGTTTGAAATGAGCTTGGTAAACACCTCTAGAACTACTTGTTTAGTCACTCCATATTTATTGGGAGGCAGAAGGGAAGAGCCTTTCTGGTGTCCTTTCCACTCTGAAATTTGCATTGAACAAGGGATGGGGCTTGTAAGAAACTTTCTGAACTAAGACAGAGAACCAGGCTGGAAAAAAACATAAGAATTCAAACATGTAGGGTGTGTGATGCTTTCTCCAGCTTTGACTTTTTTTGAGTTCCTTTTTATTGTGAATTGCTTGTTAATTTTTTGTTAAATTCTTTGACCATAACTGTGACCGAAGAGAGGAATGCATTTGACAAGTGCAATAAAGCAACTGTTCCATGTTTATGGCAAGTGCTATACTTTTATGCTATTAATTCAAATTGCCTGGATTCTTATAAAACTGGGATAGTGTAGGATTACCTACCTTGCTGGAACACAGTTGAAATGGATCATACTACAAAGTAGTACACATCTCCCTATCAAATTTTGGAGGAAATAATCTTGGAGTCATAGGGTAGGCATATGTCTCTGGAGCACAACTGGTTTAAATGCTTTGTATCCAGCAACAGTTGGAAGTCTCTACAGAGAAATAATAGAAAAATGCCATTAAGTAAAATACAATAGTTCAGTGTAAAAAGAGTAACAGTTGCACTGCATGTGAGGTAATGACACTTGCTAGGGTACGGATAACTTAAAAAATGTATTTTGCTGCAGTATTGTAAATAAGCAGAGAAGGCACTGCTAGGTGACTTCAGTAGTCAGTCCTCTCTGAAGAGGAAAAGCGTTGATAGGCATGTTTGGGGAAGCTCTTGTAGTATTGGAAAATACTAGCACTGAAGCTTCCTTTGAACAGACTTCTGCTGAAAACCAGAGGTGGGTGAATAATTGGTTATTTTTCTTCAGTTTGGTGGCTGGACAGGCAAGGAAAAATTATTTGGGGCCAGACAAACTTTTTGGAGAATGAAGAAAGCATTAATGTGTTCCAAGAACAAGACACTGCTTCAATTTCAGGGATTTTTAAACTTTTTTTCCTAAATAAAAGCAAGAAATCTGTTTTTTACAGGATAGAATTCAGAAGTCGTGTACAGCTCCAAGATAGCTGTGGGAGGGAGCGTGGGGGTCTCTACCTCTCCATGTGAGGCCGGTAGGGTGAGCATGTATGTTACAAAGCTGCTGGCACTGTCCTGTGAGCCTGGCAGAGCAGAAAAAGGGTCTGAATTCAAGTTTCTGTATCCAAAAACAGTTCTGACCGCTGAATGAATGATATGAAGTGGAAAAGCTAACAAGAATGACCACAGTGAACAATACCCGAGTTCCCATGCAGACGTAACTTCAAAATATAGTGTTTTCTGTAACACTGAGGGCAGAGGAATGGGGATGGGGCAGGATGGACTCCCCCAAATAAGCTGGGAAGGCTCTCCTAGTTGAGTTTAGCATCAGTTCAGATAAGTAAATACTAACTGTTGAATGGAAATGCACTTAAGTATGCATACGTTTTCTTTGAAGCCTGGTCCTAAAGATTTTTGGTAATGAAACAAAGATAAGCTGCTCTGCTGTCAGTGTCTCCTTCTAGGAATGGACTGTCCACTATACTCTACCTGATCTTGGTGTCCATGGCACTCTCGGTCACTTCTGGTCCATGACTGCAACCAGATAGCCAGGGCTAAATCTTCAGCGTCTTGTTGAAGTGGCTCTACTGAAAAGCACAGGGCTAGTCACCATGATGAGGATAGCTTGTACTTGTATTAGGATCTGAGTGGGACCAAGGCACTTGGATTTCAGAGGTGGCCGCTTGTGTGGTGAAAGGGCTAATCTCTCTTTTTGTCAGCTCCTCATCTTTAAGGGACGCTTGTCTCCTTTGCTGCCTTAGTTTCCTTGTGGTGGCTGTGGGGGGCAATCTAGGTACCTGCAGTGTTTAGGCTCAGCTCTAAGGAGTTACTATGCAAATGCACGGGTAGCTTCTTGAACTGCAGTATTTGAGGCTTAAGTGTCACTTGACCTTGAGGTTGGTGGACCTCACTGTTCATCTTGGACAGATTCTTTTTTTTATTGTCGGAATGCTGTTCTGGAAATGCAGATATGCTCCTTGCTGTCACCCTCAACAGTGACAAATACAAGGCAACCAAAAGGGACTTATCACTAATCCTGCAAAATGAATTTCGTAAGATCACTGAACAAGCAAATATAGGTGGGAAGGCAGTGTAAGATATCCTCACGTGGTCTGAGGCAACTTTCTCCTGTTAACAAATGCCAAATATTTTCACTTATGATACTGTTCTTGAACTCTTGCATTTAATACCACTACCTTAATCACTTCAGTGCCATGGTGTTCGCTCAGGTCTTTAGGGTGACTTTTAACACTAGTGGCAGAAAGAACAATCCATTGATACTTTGTAAGTATAAACTTGAGGTCTGTGGTATGTGGCAGCATCAACCAGAGTGTGTCATTCCCTGCCTGTCATGTTGATTTTTTTTGTTTGTGCATGAGAGGCAGGCTTGTATTTGAGGTTTTTACCTTACACCTGTGTCCTCTCTTCTGAAAACAATGTCCCTACTAATATTTAGCAATTCTATTCATCTAAGCAGTTCCTAAAGAAACTTTTCTTCAAAGATTTGGGAGGGTAGAATTAGAATAGTGAAACTGTCTGCTGCTTGGGCAGGCTTCCTTCCATATGTGCCTTTCTTGGAGTCCGCTGTTAGATGCACTGTGGAGCCTGGGACGAGTAGGTCATCACATGCTATACGTTATTCTGTAGCTAATGCCAACTGTAATTTCAAGTGCTCCACACTAATCTCTTCCCCTCATGCATTATTTCCTTGTGCAGCATTAGCAAACCACATGCTGATCCACTGTTGCTTCATGGATTTAGAAAATAATCTACAGGCCCACAATAATGTAAAACATTAAATATCATTTTAAGTATTGGAGGCGCCATCCTGCCTACACGGTACTTAGGGTGGGCAGCATGCCAGCATGTTTGCTGGCATGTGGCTGAGAAATGGAGCATGCCCGGTCACAGTGAACAAAGCAAAGCCCAGGACAATAAGGCAAGAATGATGACAGACAGAAAAAGGCTGGTTTATGGGTTGTGCTATTTGACCATAATATCAGCTTTGGAGACTATACTGTCTGGAGGGCTAAGAGTTTCTTTCTACACTCCTGCCTTACTGCCTGCACCTGCCCATCTGAGGGCAGGCAAGAATGAAAGAGCACTTTATAGGTCTTCCAGGAGCTTGTCAGTTAGTTAGTTATTGCGTATTGGGTTTGCGCTAGCTGCTTAATAATTGTTCTCTCACTCTCAGTATTGCCAAATAACACTGGGTTGAATGCATTTCTGCTTGATTTGCTTCCCTCTTTCTCTTTGCAGCAGCAAAAAGCCCATATGTACATGTGTGGGGAGAGCTGGGAAAGCCTGTGTGCTTCATGTGTGATTGACACAGTGGGAGTAACTGGCTGGTAGGAGCTGTGAGCCTAAGCATGAGAGCTGGGAATAACACTTTCACCCCCATCTTGGGCAAATGCTGCTTCGAGGCTCCTCTGTATATGTGTGTGCAGGGAGCATAGATGGGGTACTGTCTGCTGCACCATTTTGGGGAACAATCTGTGGAGAACCTGTATGCAGACACCTCTGAGCTGTGCCTTTCCTTTCTGCTCTAGAGGAGTTAATTGCCTCTGCAGCTCTTCCTGCGGAGTGGCTCATCTTCACTCTGTGCTAGTTATTCTAGCTGGTGTGCAGGGAGTCCTGATGGCCTCTTCAGCCCCTGGCTTTCAGCAATGAATCCATGCCTAGGCTCACCTTTGGGACAGGACTGGCTAGGAGAGAGGATGTTTTTTCTTTTCCTTGTGTTGGCGTGGACCTTGGAGGTATGAGTAACCAAGCCTGCCCAACTACGTGCATCTGTCAGGCATAAACTGTGCTGTGTCTACTGCCTAGGAACCGGTGACCTTGTTCTTACCTGGTGCGTTTCAGATGTTGTGAAACCATCAGTCGCCTTTAACTTCCTCATCACTACACCAGCTCCTGTCTTTGCTCTCAAATTCCTTGGGAGGCTGAGCACTCATCCTTTGCAAGGTGGTCCTGCACGTCTGAACTCACAGCACAGTGACTGAGGTTTTGGAAGGGAAAAGCTTCAACTACTGTTGGAAGCATCTACCCACGAACTACTCAATTTTAATACAGTTTTATTACAGTTTCTGGATGGAAGACACAGGAGAAAAGGCTTGCCCATGAATACTGTTGGTACTAATAAGCATGGTATTTATGCAGCCAAAGGAATGGTTTATTTATATACCCACCCTTTAATGCATGTCAATGTGCTAATTCTGTGAGAACTTGCAAAGCCATGAGCTATATGAACTTGGATGCCACACACTTAATACATTATTTCTCCTTTTGTCTGTAGATCCTTCTAACGCCAAATGGCTAAGAGCTTCAAAGACATATCACAATTTAAATCTGTCCTTCATGCTTTCACTTCCTTCAACATCTTGCTGTGGCAAAGCCAGCTTGTCACTGGCTCTAGATTCAAGCTTTTAAATATGAGAAAATTATAACAGTTCATGTTACCTGGCCCAGCTGGGCTAGAAATAGGCACCTTGCCTCATTAGAAAAGCAGGCATCCAGTGGACTCAAACTCCTCATTAGCCTTGAAATATTTCTCACTGCTCCCATCCCCCAAGTTACGGCTTATTTGGCCAAATCTGTTAGTTCTTATTTCCAGAAGCTGCTAATCTCGGAGGGTATCTGAACTGATTACAAGTGTGACTGTAATATAGGTAAGGTACCTGGCCTAATTTTCGTGTAATTGGCACAGATTACTTGCTGAAGTTGCTTTCTTTTCTAAGAGATGAAAGCAAGCCTTGCAGAGTATTGGCATGCAGTCTTCGAGATTTTATAGGACACAGATGAGACTCCTGAATTTTTCTCCTTAGATGCTTGGTTGTGTTTGCTTATGCTCTCTTTGGGAGAGTTGCTGTAACTAGTTAAGTTGGAAGACAAAACGAATAAAAAACAGAAATGCAGCTGAGCTACGACCCCCTAAATGCAGTACTCTAGATTTTGAACCAAGCTGATGGGATAAGATAGCAGGTATGTAAGCAATACTCTTCACTTTCTGGCTGTCCCAGTGTGCTGTTCCTTCCCTTGCTGGCCAGCAGCAGGCAGTAGTCTCCTGACATGTTTAGGTGCACAGTGGGTCTCTAACCTGAACTGCAGAGTTCAAGGAGATTAGCTCCGAGTGTATTCAGTAGGCTTGACAAAATGGAGAGCAAAAGGAAGATATTACTATAAGGCTATATATGTTGTCTTTAAATGTAGAGTCACTCACCGTCTCTTCTTTCACTGAGCTGTGAGTAATCAAAAGATCCATGCTAGGTTGTTTCTGAAGGAAATGCTCCCCCATTTAACTGCCCTGCATACATTGGTTCAGCCTGAGCATATGTGCTTTGCTTCTGGTGTATTGGAAAAATGTCATAATGTGTAAAACTGAAAATTATGTGGGAAAGACATGAAGTGCACAAAATGGTGAAATTCCATGGGTAGAAGAATGTTGTTAAATGGACTTAAACTCTCATCAGTATAATTTTAATGTGGTTTAGCTCTCTTTTTTTCCCTCTAGTGTCTTATTCATATGATAAGAAGATGTTTTGTTCCACCAGCAAAATGGAGCATTAACTTAGAGTACTGGATTACTCACAGCAGAAACATGGCTGTTATGTGCAAACTTTCTATGTTCTGCCAAGGTCAATTTGTGGGGGTTGAGATGAAACTGTTTCCTAAACTGTGAAAGTGATCCCGGGTACCCAGCCTCCTGGAATGCCTGGGGGGTTTTATGGATTCCTTCTCTTTTAAGCCCTCTAGCAGAGTATCTGCTAATGCAGGCTCTCTGTTCCTGCCTGCATCACTCTAGTGAGGCTGACTTTTAAGAAAGGAAAGCATTGCTTTGTTTTGACTCTTAATTTTGTTTTATGACTCCTTGTTTGCCTCCAGAAGGAGCATTTACAGCAGCCTTTTCTGTAGATAGCTAAGGCAAAAGGGACTTCAGGTATCAGAAAAGATGAAAGTAACAGACTCATGTTTGAATATGACAGCAAATCCACAATAGGAATTGGAGGATGTTGGCTTATACTCAAATCTACTTTCATAGCACCTAGGAAAGGTGTTATCTGGTGCCAGCAGTTCACTGGCACTCCTGCTGCTGACCTGGCTGGGCACCGCATCTGCTGTTGTGCAGGTACAGCCCGTGGTGTTTTGCAGCCCAAGGGGAGGTGCAGTGGCCAGGCACAGCATGGCCTAGGGACCCTTGCTGCCTGTGGCCGGATTTTGAGACTGACAGGCTCACATGAGTAACTACCTGGAGCCAAGCCAAGAGGCAGAGTTAAACCCAGGTAGCTTTATGTGTCTCTAATCTGTGTCACTCCTTAGCTGAGAACCCCAGTTTGGGAAGGGTTGGTGAAAGGTCTTGTGTCATTCAGGTGATGGAAACAAAAGGTAGCAAAATAGGGGTTGGCCTGGGGCTGAGGATGTGCAGTGGGCTTGCTCTTCTCACCAACTTAGAGGAGGTGTGTGCTTGCTGGTCCTATGACCAGGCAGGTCTTACTGGTGCCTGAAGGTTACTGGAAAGACCACTCTTGAGGGTGCCTTCCAAAGCACCAAATATGTTGCCCCTGTGTCAGGCTGACTTTGCACTCACCCCCGCTGCAGTTCATAAACTGCTGCTGGTCTGGTTCTGCTTGCCCAGTGCTCCTGCAGGTGACCACAGCCTTAGCCACAGCTTCCAATTTCTGATGGCTCAGAACAGAGCATGCTCTGGGAAAGCTTACTGTTAGGTGCATGCAGCAAAATGAAGGTGTCAGAGTGGTTTCTTTAACTGCTTGAAGTGGTGCAGTTACAAACCATACCTGTTTATGAGCATGCTTTATGGAAGAGTGTGGAAGACTGACAGGATTAAGCTGATTAGCGGCTTTATCTTTCTAGGTGCTGCTTATGTACTGTTTTTCTATATGTAATATGACACCTAAGGTCATTTAATGCATCTCCTTGGCGTTGACTGGGAACGAGTCTGACAAATTCAGGGCTTGCATGCAACTGTGGAGAGTTTGATGCATGTTTTTAGAACAACACAAAACCAGTCTTTGCCTCTGCAGAAGCAGAGAGCTGTGCTGAGTGCACAGAGGTGGTATGCTACAGGGGAGGGCTAGAGAGAGCCTAGATGATTAATATAATGGTCCTTCAAGGGCAGGACTCACCAAGACTGTCTTAAATTGGTGGTAGGCTTTGAGATGAACCCATTCTCTGCCTATGAGGCAGACAAAGTTGGAAGTATGTGCTCAGGGTGAAGTGGGGGAATCACACTTGATGAGTCAGGCACAGATTATATTCCTAAATCTGCATTTATCTGCCTTCTGATTCTTGAAATCATTCACTCTTTGGCTGCGCTATACAGAATGTTCATTCAGGGCTTAAAATCTAAGGAACATCTGACTCTGCTGAGATTTCCGGGCTTTCACAATGTAGCTGGCAGACTTGGATCCTGGGAAGCCCTGTCTTAGGTCAGGAGCTGAGATGAAGGTTCTGTGTAAGTACAGAAAACACTACTAAATTTCAACCAGACCTAGAAAGAAACAGTGGTGAGCAGGAAGATGTCTTCCCTCAGCTGAAGTAGTTGCTCTTTTCAGATCTGTAAAGAGGACCTTGCCCGAACTCCCTGAACTCGCTTTAAAATACAACTGAGATGTCAAGTAGATCTCAGCTCTAGTGTATTTACTGTCTGAACAAAAACACAACGCGCTACAGCCTCGCCCTAATTTTATCTGAATCAGCTGACGCTACTCTGGAGCAGAAGCAAGAAAAAACAAAATTAATATCTGAATAAACAGTCCATTAATTTGATGACAACTGTTCTCCATTTCAGGGTCCAGAAAGCAGCCTGGCAGTGAGCTAATGAGAACACCAGAGCTGTGCAGATCTTGGGGGAGGTGGGGGGTAGAGAAGAAAACAGAACAAACACTCTTTTTGTAGCTTGGAGGTAAGAGGATTCAGCCAAAGGTTAATTGCTTTCTACCCTAAAATGCTGTGAAGTGTTGCTGCGTGGTGTCATACAGCTGCTTTGTTCCAGCCTAGGGGTGTCTGTTTCAGTGGTGGGTGGCATGAGCCAATATCCTTTTCTTAAATGCATGGGGGTGTTGCGAGGTCTCCTGAGTTAAGACTTCCAAAAAATCTGGTAGAGCTTAGTTGGTATTGTTTAGGATGTCACTGTACCATGGAAGCAGTGAGCAAAAATACCAAACGAGCAGTCCCTCTGTCTCCTCGCTTCTCCCTCACTGGCAAACGCGGAGAGGGAGTGAGTGGTAAGTTCTTGATGTATGAGCCCTGTGTAGCTGGGAAGAGCTGGGGACTCGAGGAAAGGGACAGACTCTATTGCTCTATGGTCACCCACTTGTGTAACAAGCATGTTTGCTGCCTTCACTGCCAGTGGCCAACTAATTGGCCAATTCTGGGTGCTTGCTCAGAAATGGGGGTACTGAGCTCATGTGCAACCCATCTTCTTACCCCTACCAACCTCCTTCCACTGCAGGCTTAAGGCTCTACAGGGAATAGCTAGTCATAGCCCCAAGAAAATGGTGAAAACATCAAAGCATTTTGAGAAAAATGTTCAGGGGCAAAACCAGGCTGTGGGTGAGACCTGAGAGTAACGCCAACAATCCAGGCAGGATTCCCAGGCCTGCAGCCACCTGGCATACAGGAAAGGGGAATGGAGCTTCTGTGCTCATTGCATCTGCCCTGCAACTATTTCTCTTGGCTAATCATGTCCTAACAACATGGAAGGGAGGTCTGTACCCAAGACCTGACTGTACGGCCACCTTTGTAGTGAAAGGCAGAGTCCTTTTGTTTTCCACTTGTGCTCAACTTGGTTCCAGTAACTTGCTGCTTGCTCTTCAGTAGGAATTTTTTTAGGGGATGTAAGTTCATTGTTTTCTCTGGCTGATCTTTAGACTATCAAGTAAAAGATGCTACAGGAATCAAAAGATAAGTACAGAAAGGAAGTCTGGAAGAGACTTCCAGAATTAGAGGAATATAAAGTCATTCACAGAAGTCCTGGCCATCTAGGGATGGTGAGACCAAGGGTTAGATTCAGGCACTGAACTGCAGGTCTCTGTAATGAGTGTGTTGTCATCATGGTCGGCTTGCTGTATAGCAACCTGGGAGTATTTACTGTATTTGTATATTCTCATCTTTACTGGAGCTCTACTTCTGGTGCATATATCTAGAATAATAAATCCCACAAGTTTCCAGGTACTTTCAGTTTGGGACTCTTAAAACACTTGGTGTAGATCTCCAGTTGTGCAGATAACACTTAACCTGTCATCTGTAGTAGTTCTTCATAGACCCTGATGGCTGCTCTTGCTTGTCACCAGGTATGGTCAAGAGACCCACATCTAGGAGAGTCTAATAGTAAACTTCATGTTAATGGCACCTTTGTCTCTTAGCCAATGTTTCTTGTGTGAACTTTAATGCTCAAATCTGTTATTCCTAAGACTTTTTTTCCATGCACAATTCTATCTGTCAGGCAGCTTTCACACTGTGCAGGACTTAAAGCAATAAAATAACTTTCCACTAGATTGGGGCTCTTGTGACAGCTTGGAAGTCTCCTGCTGGCTGGTGGGAAACCAAAACTCTCAAAAAAACCAGGAAACTGGAAGTGGGAAAAATTGTCCTGTACTGTTCTGCGGTCCTGTGGCACTGACCAGGTTTCCCTGTCTGGAGATCATCCTGGTGGAAGAGAACTGATACTTGTGTGATTAGATGGAAGTAATGGAAATGCTTCTGGCCTCTGACCTGTCTGTAGAGGGGGTAAAGTTCTGACTTTAGTGTTTGTAGGTGAAGTCCCAATATTGCAAATGATTCTGCTAATATCGCTTCTGTGACCTGCTTGTCACTGTTTCTCCTGCCTGGCCATTCTGCCCATTTCCTTGTGAACATTGTTTCCTTGCTGGCTTTTACCTGTGCTTTCAACACCTATTTTAGTTCATGACCCCACATCTTAAGTTTATCATGTATATGGTTTAAATTCATTACCTGTTTTTCCTAGCTAGTTTTAAGACATTCTGTAATTGGATTCTAATGATTAAGCAGTGGCTGGTCTGGGCACAGGATGGGAAAAGCTTACAGGTTTGGTCCCTGCTGAAATCTGCCTGTGGATGAAGGCAAATGTATCAAATGAATAATGATTTGATTAGTAAAAGAAATGTTTATAGCTCAGAACTATATGCCTGAACTTCAGTTAAGCTACAAAGCTGCATGGGTGGGGAGGATGCCTTGTAGCAGCCCATGTGGGAAAGGATTTTAACTTCCACTGTCCTTGCTGAGTAGGTGTGAGCTCAATGCTTTCCACTGCGGTGTCTTCCATGGCAGTTGCAAAGAGTAGCAATAGAAACTCTCTTCCCTGG
Organism: Balaeniceps rex; assembly: GCA_013401315.1. NCBI lineage: Eukaryota > Metazoa > Chordata > Aves > Pelecaniformes > Balaenicipitidae > Balaeniceps > Balaeniceps rex. Next base: position 55,950 of record VYZW01015418.1, read on the forward strand.
GAATGCCGAGAGACCCTTGATCTGCTGCAGCAGCACCTGGTTCCTGGCACTGTGTGCAGTGGTGGGTTTTTCCTTGAATATTTGTGTGTGTGTGTAAAGTACTTTTCTCTAAAATTCTATGAAACAATGTTCTCTCCTGGTTCCTGCGTAGTCTGGATAGCATCACCGAAAACTGTTTTGCATGAAGCTCAATGCAGGCATCCTATTCACTTGTGTTTCTGATAATGTCATGGATTACCATATCTGATTGTCTAGATGTTATAACTTTTAACTCTGTATTATGAGTATGTTGTAGTAAGGGCTTGAAGTATTCATATGGCTATTGTAACTGGCAACAGATATTGGTTCGAAGAATAAGCTTTCTGGCATGAAAAACCTGTCTTTGGTGCCTCTTGGTTGAAATTCTGCCTTGAACAAAGGTGTACCATAGTGAAATTCTCCTTAAACTCTGTCTTGGTCACTGTAAAACATGACTGTCTCTTCTTGACCTTGCTAACGTTTTCTGGTTGAAACTGCTAATATAAAAAACACCTAGCCTATTTCTGTACTACTAACTTGTGCTTGAGCAAGTGTGTGCTCATTTAATATTGGAATGTGACTACTTTCAATGCCCGGCTCAGGTAAGGTGGAGTTGTTTCCTCTGTGATTCTTATACTGAATGACAGGATGGTCTGAGAAAGCCCTGTAGGTTTTATTAGTGTCTGTTCCTATCTCAGTCATGTGTGCATGGCTCCTTGCACTGCTGTGCGCCCAGTCTGGTTCCACCCAACTGCAAAAAGGCAAAGTGTGGGATCACAGCACTGTTGCAGATAATCAAGCTTTTTCCAGACTTAATCCCCCTTAGTAAGGAGAAGGTGCAGGCAATAGGGGAACTAGACATAGGCGTGCCTTGGGCTCTCATTTGCCCTCCATGTCGATCCCTCCCCCTCTTTTTCTGATAATGAAGGAATAGACCCCAGTTGGTCTGCTTCTAGAGAGTAGTCTTAAGTTACATGGTGCTCAGGCAGCTAACAATCAAATTTGGAGCAAAAACAACCCTTAGTGTTTGGTAGGCTGGATAAACTGCCACTGAGAAACTTGCTGCTTACCTGACAGCAGTATGCCTTGAAGCCAACGGTATGCCTGTCTCCTTACAACACTGAGCTGCTGTTCTTATTACCTCGTGTATGTAATCCTGTTAAGCGCTCCCAAGAGCTGCCTTGGTGAGGGTTGGCCCTTTCTGGTTGATGGGGGGAGGAAAGGCTGGGGTAAGCAGGCACCGGGCTCAGGTGGGAGCGCTCTTCCGCCTCAGGGTGCCCATGGAGGAGCTGTCCTGGGGTTAATGCAAGGGCCAGGCTCTTCCAGTTTTCTGTCCTCAGGTTAGTGCTTGCACCCCTCCCTGCCTCTGTTCTGAAGTGGACATAAAGTGAATAGGCCTCTGCAGTTTTGCCATATGTAAAGTGATTAAAGCATCTTTTCAACAAGGTTTTGATATGTGTTCTGCTTTTGAAGTCTCCTCTTGCAAAGAGGATGATGTACTCTGCTTTTGTTGGAGCTGGGTGTTGCAAATAGGATGAGGCTCTCTGCATGTCAGTACAATAGAAAACAATAAGTTTTTCTAGAAGAAACTTGTCTGAGTCAGCAGTATTGCCTGAACTTTTAGAGAAAACTACGGCCCACGCTACCAATGGTAGAGTTGCATGGTATCAGTCTCCTATTTTCTTTTCCCTACTTCCTGTCTGGTCTAACTGAAGGTGCTGAAGCAGACTCATCAGTTTGCAACATGAATGGTCACTGAACCTGTAGTAGGACTGGGGAGAGGGTTTGTAATATTACTTGCATGGCTTTATTAGCAACACTTTGTATGAGTAAGTTGGTAGAATAGTGTTGTTATGAGCCATCTGCCTGCATCTGCAGCTGCTCGGCAGCCTGAAAGTGCGCTTTGAAGTGAGCTCTAGTAGAGCCAGCCCTAGTAAGCTCTTGGTTTTTATTCCCAGAACTGTTGCACAAACTTAACATCAAGTGTCATAGGAGTCCTCGATCTTGTCAATGAAGCATGTGGGAAGTCTGAAAGATTTTGCAGGGTCTGAGAGAGCTCCAAAGTAGCTTTGGACTTTTGTGACTGTTTCATGGGAAACGAATCTTTCCTTGTTTTTTCCACTTGATAATACTATTAAACTCATTTTCAGCAAACCTGCTTTCAGCTGTCTGGCTAATTTATACTGGAAGTAATTGGACACACCTAATGAAAAGCATAGTGGAATTTTGCTATGAACTGCAATGTTCATAGCATTCATAACTTCAAGTCACTGGTCTCTTCCATTTGATAACTGTCATAAGAGCAGTTAAGTAACCTGCCTTCTCCCCTCCCCACCAGTGACAAAGGCTTAAAATGAGTCTTCACGACCATAACTATTCTCTAAACCTTCCTTAAAAAAATGGCATTTATTACTCTCTCAATGTCTTGCTATCTAACATTAGGCTGCTGCTCTGCCCTCAGAGAGATCTTACTGGAACAGTTAACCATGGCAAGGGCTTTAGGCACTTTAGGGCTACTGCTTTTCTTGTTGAGGAGTCCAAGGGGATCATGGTGATTCTGTTCGTTTGACTGCAGTCTTCTTGTATAGAGACCATGTTCATCTACTCTCAAATCCATAATATATTCATCTTATGTGCTTATCTGCTCATTTCATAATGGGATCCTGGTCCATACCCAGAACTGTAGCGTTTCTGGGCAACAGCAGTACTTATTCTGCTATTCTGGTTGCAGCTCTTCCTAACGTGCCCCTAGCATGGCAGGTGCCACGTGTACGGTATGTTGAGTTCCCACCCCTCTTCCACAGGGTTCACTGAATACCACCTTTCTTGTGCTTTGAAGGGATCTCAATCGTGTAGATTTCTTCAGCCTTTTGCAAGGTTGTGGTGATGTATAAAAGTCCATGGGTGGCTTTTGAGTGCAGAAGGCACAACAGAGCTGTTAGTGAGCATGTTGCTGCCATCTACTAGCTAGCGTGGGGAGTTCCCACCCTGCATGGTGGGTGCTGTGAGCTTTGCCCTAGCTCTGTGGGGATGTGTCTCTGCCTGGGCCTGTTCTCTGCCCTTGGGTCCTTCTTGTGATCTGCTGACAGAAGAAAATGTGTTCTGGTTACTTCATGAAGGCTCATGAGCCTAAAGCGTCGGAGTAGTCAGCCCGCAGCTGCCTGCTAGGGCTGTGTCCAAAGCAACCTTTGCACTACTTCCTTCTCCAAGACCTTGGTGTCTCTCAAATATCCATCAGGTCTTTCAAGCAGATAGAAGAATCTGAAGAACCAAGGGACTGCAGCTCGGTCTAACACGGACTTGCCAGGCAGCAAGACCAAGTCACTCCACCATCCACAAGTGATAACTGCAATGAGTCTGTCTGGGGAAGACCAAGAGCTGAGCAGCAGACATGCAAATGCTCAGCAGCCTGTGTTAGCCTGCAAACCCCTGCTTTTTCCAAAACAAAAGCTCTAGGGCAGACCTACCTCTGGGGGATCACTTACAGCACCAACCCTTCAAAGACTTAGTAAGTGGCATTGCTATTTGTTAACTTAGCAGTCTGTGCAGGCTGCATCCTTGACCTCCTATGGCTGTCCTCTCTACACAAGAAACAGTATGGAGATAATGCTTCTGAAGAAAAACTTGATTTCTCCCTTCAGAGGTGTGAAGTTGTGCCTTGATATTCCTTCAACATGTGGTTAACGTATCCCTGAATGGTGTGGGTGTTGCTGGCCTCCCAGTTCTTGAGGCAGCTGAAGCAGGGCTGAGAGCCTGGCCAAAGGGGCTTCTTCAGAATCAAACTCTTGAAGGAAACAGATGTCTCATCTCATCTCTTAATAGACAAACCAACTTTGCCTGTAGATGCATAGGGGGGAAAAAAAAAGCTGATGTGGTTCTAAGGTTTTTAAACAGTCACTATCTGGCATAAACTTATACGGGGCAGACTTATGCTAAAGGGTCTGGTCCCACATGGCTTTTTAAGCCATCTAGAGGGCTGGAAGGTATTTAGGCTGCTACAGCGTAGCCTGCTCTCTTGCAAGAGCTTCTGCTCTATGTTCAGTCCAGCAAGGCTGGACTGCCCATCTATGTGAGAATAGCTGTAATGCTATGAATTATTTCTTGTGGAAACTTTAGCTATTGTGCTTAGTGGGTTTACAGGAGCTTTTTGAGTCTGCTTTTAATGTATTTGTGTTGGTGGGGATTCTGAGTGGAATTACATGCCCGGGCTTTCAGATGACTGCTGTAAATACACAGATCTACTCCAGTCTCTTACTTCACAGTAGCAGCTGCTGTGGTGTTACAGAAACTTCATAGCTTTGACTGCATCTTATTAGTTCAGCACACTATTAATATCCCAGCAGCTTTTTGTATTAATTTCCACACTTAGTATTGGTTCTCCTTCCTTCTTCCCTGTGCACCCTCCCCCCCCTCCCTCCTTTCTTCACTCTCAGTGATTAAACTAAATTCATCTTGGGGCTGTTTCATTTAAGATGCCATTGCTGCCCACACCAAAGAGGGGAACCAGACTGGAAGCAAAGCAATTGTGCTAACAGTCACCAGGTATATTTAGTGGCAGTGTCATCTGACATGCATTTATTGCTCAGAACTAGCATCTTTCTGCTTCCATTTGGAGTGTTTGTAGTGCTGGCAAAATCTTCCCAGAGAAGCAGCTGCTGATTGGCTCTTCTTGTCTATTTGGGGAAGGATCTGTCCTCAAATACTTAGTTATTCTGCTTGCTAAAAATGGCATCAAACACTTGGCACTATCAGGATGGACTTGAAACTTTACTGAGATGTATTGGCTTCATTGCACAAAGACCTGGTGAATCCTTCTCTCTCCCAGAGAAACGACTGCACAAGTACCAGCAAGAAAACTAGTGGGTGTAGGTGGTACTTGGGCAAGTCACTGCATGGGACTCTAAAATCCAAATTACAATCTTCCTCTGGAAGGTTTTAAAACCAAATATCACATTATTATGGTTAAGTGGCTATGGTGAAAAGGCTAGAAGACTGAGGTGCATCTCAGCTACTATTTGTTCTTAATGTAAAGAAATTCTATCCCAAATGGCAGCAATGCCTCTTCTTTGTGAGGTGCTGTATCTCCATAAGTTGGAGAATACAGGTTGTCTTCTGAGTAGAGACTGGGAGCCTACTTGCCTTTGCCAGTCTGCTAATAACCAGAAACAGGGCAGGAAAGAAGTCTCCAAGCATTTGGCATGACTTTCTCAGCCCCCAGGTGAGTAAACCATCTGACTGACAGCTAACTTGGAGTGAGGCACAGGTCCTAGGTTGGACAACTCGCCAAGGAGAATAAAAGGATTTTACCCCTTTGGTTGAGGGTAAGTGCTTGCCACTTGTCCCCAGAGCTCGCAAGGTCAGAAAAACATGACATCCAGACAGCTGGCAGAGTACCGAGGGATGAGTTTTGCCCCAGAGCTCAGGGGGTTTGCTCACCTCTGAGCTCTTGCTGTGACACCTCGCACAACTGTGAGCAGTGAGTGAATTCATATGATACCACCTTGAAACAGAGGCTGGCGTAGGGCAGTTTGAGGGTCTAGCACACTGAAATACCTTCCTGCCCAAAATAGTTTGAATTAGTTGATCTGCATGGCATGCTGCCAGCCTTCAAGGAGAACTGGGGAGGCCTGGCTACTGGTCAGCAGGCTGGGCTGGGCGATAGGAAGTTATTAATAGCTGCTCTTCTGTGGAAAGAATGAGTTTTGGCTTAGACGTGATGCAAAGTTGCTAGCTGGTACAGCAAGCAAATACTGGACATCTTGTTTGTTAACATTTGAATGAGCTATGCCCTAAGGAGAGCTTTGAGCCTCATGGCCTGAGGTCTCCTGGTATTGGCCTTTGAATCCGAGTTGTGTGGTCAGGCTGTACAGGTGCAGGTCTGAAGAAAAGAGGCTGCCAGCTCTCGGTCAGCTTCAGGGTGTGGTGGGTGTTTCTTCTGTTCCTCGGTAAATTTAGGTTCCCTCAAGTTCCCTTATGCTCCAGTTCTCACCTGTAAGAGTCAGCTCTCAGTTTCTGAAGCAGCTTGATTTAAGGACAGAGAAGTAAGGAAGATGCTTTTCCACGTACTAAAATTTTAGTAAAGAAAGATTATCTAAAAAACTAAACCCAAACATGACCAGTGTGGAATAAAGGGTGGAGGAGTTTTGGAGAAGTAAACAAAGAAAAGTTCCCCTCTCGAGTGGAATGGCAATGAGGAATTCCTTATGGAGGATTTAGCTGGACCAAAGGTTACAGTAAAGCACACAAGTTTAATGGATGAGCTTTTCCAAGAGTCATGCATATCAGTGCAGTACGCACATGTTTATCTTCTATGAATTTCCTTAACTCGCTGAAAGAATGTTAAAACTTAACACCCTTCAAGGTCTGGAAAAGCCACTTTTTCTCAACTGAAATGGGAGTCCAGTTTTCTAGTTGCTTTGGACATGGTTTGTGTATGACTTAATTTGGAGTAGGATGAGGAAAATGCCATAAAGTCTCTGTCCAGTTAAAAATCCACCCCTGAAAGTGTGCGGTCATGACAATCTCTTGCCCAGCTTTGGAGACAGCTGAAGTCAGGTGTGCAGTAGCTATAGCACATCCTGGTCCTCTGGGATGGGACCACCTCCCATTGGAAGAAGAGGAGGTGGCATAGCATTTCACAAAGGTGCTTGGTGAGTGTCTTGGTCAAACTATACCAACAGGTCCTCTCCTTTAAATGGCTTTTGGGCAAACTATGATCAGAGTTGCTTTAATGATGTTATTGCAGGTATCTGTTGGGTTTGGTTTTGTGCCTTTGATTGGAGTTTGCCACTGGCTTTTGTTTTGGTTTTGTTTTTTTTTTTTTTTTATCTTTACACCAGACTGCTTCTCATAGTACCAATGGGCTACTCTCGATAGCCAACTTGTTCTACCTCTACCCAGTTCCCATAAGCTCTAGGTTTTGTTGGTGAGGTGAAGTCCTGTGGAGGAAATAATAGTAGAACTAGGCCTGCAACCCATGTTGTAGTTCTGTTCCTTGAAAAATATAGGTTCCTCTTTAACAATTACATATACATTCTGGATATATTGAATCTAAGGAAGTACCGTTTCCTTTCCTTTATTACATATCCATTGTATTGTTGAATATAAGGAAAACATGATAGAATTGTCACACAAAAGAGGTGAAAAGGATAAAACAACACACTTGGTTGCTTTTAAGCCCCCCATTCTAAATAGCGAGAGGATCCTGGTTGGTTTTTTCCACCCCATCTGTTTAGAGCTGTGAAGAACTGAAGTAGCTGTTCAGCTACTGTATTTCAGTAGGCTTTGGCAGTTTGCAAAGTGGGTTTGATTCAAGCGGTTAGGTGTTCAAAGTTGGAAAGACGAGCAGTGATACACTCCACACGTAGAGGAAGTTACATTCAGGTTTAAAATTAAAGTTGAACAGAAATGTAGAGCAGTTGGGGAAAAAGAATAGGGTCAGTTACTTTGGCTCCACAATTAATTTATTTGGGGATGGGGTGTGGAGAAGGGAGACATGCCTTACATATCAGAAAATGATGCTTTCCCTGGTGTGCGCTCAGAGCTCTTCCATAGCAGTGGCGGGAAGGAAAATATCTGATGTCAGTCGCATGGGAGGGTTGCCGGCTGTATGTTCCCTGTTGGAATGATCTGCATGAAATCTCTCGTGTCACTCTGAATGGC